>CM019756.1:6889618-7189618 GCA_009761765.1 Phenacoccus solenopsis
CTTTTAGCTGAGTTTTTAACTTAAAAACGACATCCCTTACAGACCACCTGATTTTTTGGGGGGCAGGGGTTGAGGAGGGTTGACTCTTCAAATGTTTGCATTTCAGACCCTCTGTAATCGTCTGGCTGTTGTCCATCTTTTTGCTACATCTATATTTCTTCACACCTCCCCCCCCTCTCTACCCGGTGTAATGCTGGCGGGTATTCGTGAAATTTTCTCAAAATTTAGCGAGAGACTTTATTTCAAAACGCGAAAAAGGTACGTTCTTGTTTTTTTCACACACCTCAAAATGGCGGATCACTCAAATGTTGAGGGAGGCTGGAGAAGGGGTAAATACCTGAAATTTTTCATTTTCGATCTCATATGCAAGAATAAGTCACGGATACCAACATACGCGAATTTCAGCGTACTAAGTGCATTTGGAGGAGAGTCAGAGCAAAAACGACTTTTTGAGGAAATTTGGAGTCATAAAATTTCTTGAATCATCCATATCTTCTCACCGAATCAATCTAGAAAAGTCAAAGTTTGTATCTGAGGTTAGTTGATGACCGGAATATGACCTCTTAAATTTGGGACAAAATAGTTCCAAAATGGCGGATCATCAAAATTTGAGTAGAGCATGAGGAGCCTCAAATTAATAGGAATGTAATTAATATGAACTCGTATGATTATTTGGGATGAGAAGTATATTATATCCCCAATTCACTTCCATTCGTGATGTTTGAGAGTGAGCAGAGGTTATCAACCTTGAAATGTGGTGGGGTACAAGAAAGGTCGAAAATATTTTTTATCGCGGTGACATATGATAAAATGAGTCCAAGTCACTAACTTTTTCTGATTTTAGCTTCTCAAGTGAATTTGGAGGGGATTTGGAGCAAAAAACCGCTTTTGGAGGGGAAATTGCAGTAGGAAATTTCACGAATCATTCGTATCTCGTCACCAAATCAGCCTAGAAAGGTTAAACTCTGTATGTAAAGTTAGTTTATCACCAGAATGTGACCTTTTAAATTTGGCTCAAAATGGATCCAAAATGGCGAATTTTCAAAAATTTTAGGATACTTTGAGAGGCCCTGAGTAGCTATAATTTGAACAATATGTGTTCATAATTATAGTTATTGCCTGGCAAGAAATACTACATTTGTTCTAAATTTAATTTCTTTAGTTGTTTTGGAAGAGATAGAGTAGGGGTTTTCAGACTTGGTATTGAGTGTGACCTATAGACATGAAGAGATTAGCAGTGTTATGCAAATGTGAACAAGTCTGAATTGAAAACTCGGCTCCAGTAATGAGCGTGGCTGCTTACATTTTTTTTTAAATGGCATTTCAACTCGTTCATTTTTATATATTTTCCCAATTTATGCCTATACATGTGCAGGGTGTTTCACATCAATGAGATTTCCTTCATGCTTCACGTAAGGCAACTTTTGTAACACTCATGCATGATGATTTGCCTACCTTACTTGTTAAAGGGGCTTTCATGGTGGCTGGTACGTTATTTACTTATTGTGCAGAATTTTAATCTCTGAGAACTAATCTACTAAAAAATTAATGCTTTTGCGATCGACGGAAAGTATTTACGAGACTAAATGTTCGACTCTTATGTTTTCCACTAGAGTGTAATAATGACTTCGAAAAAAATCATTAAAATTCTCAACTCCCAATTTAAATTTTTGGTCTCTCAAAATGAGGTAGAAGTTTTCAAAAAATTAATTTTTGGACAATTCATTCTTTTAGGGAGTTTACAGGCATACTTTATAGTCAAATAGAGAAGAAATTTTAATCTTTTTTTTTTTTCAATTTTTTTTATATTATAATTTAGTGATCTGAACTCTTTCCAAATTGTTTTGAATTTTGGGTTCCTTGTTTCAAAAACAAGTGATGAATGTGTGAATGAAAATTGTTAGTTGAAAGTTTTTTCCGTGTTTGGGCGACAAAATATGACTTTCGAGTGTAAAGAAAATTCAAATGCCCAAAAACGAATTTTCCTAAAAGCCCTAAATTTTTTGAAAATGTGCAAAAATTAATTTGAAGGGGTGAAATTTCTGTGACTTTGTTTTGAGGTCATTTAGCATCTATGCTGACCCTACTTTCAACGCTCTTCGAATAAAAAACCGAAATTCGTCTCAGCTCCAGGATCCACTCTATATCTACCCCCAATTTGGAAAGTTCACTTTCTAGAGCACTTTATAGCCTGTAGGAGTTTAATTAAAGGCTTTTCGGATTCAATATTGAAATGTGGGAAATTGGCAGGTGAAAAACGAAGTGAGCGATTTATGCAAAATGTACGGCGTGAATTCGTTTAAAATCTTCCTAGCTTATAAAGATGTATACATGATCAACGACGAAGAAATGTATCACGTATTCGAAACGTGCAAAGAACTGGGAGCGTTGGCGATGGTGCACGCCGAAAACGGCACTCTCATTAAAGAGGTAAAGTTTCGCGTGCTGCGACCGACCTTTAACGAATTATGAAAAAAGGCCGAGGTAAATTATTTACTTTGCTTTATCGTAGAATACGAAAAAATTACTCAAAGCCGGAATTACGGGACCGGAAGGACACGAAAAATCGCGTCCCGAAGAGGTGGAAGCCGAAGCGGTATTTCGAGCGTGTGTGTTCGCCAATCAGGTAAGACTCGAGCATATTATTCGTATACTCCGCGACATGGCTTTTACTTGTATTCGCGGTTATGAGATTTATTTATCGGCTTTGTAAGTTTATAGGCTGGTTTGTGTTCACTAGAGCCTTGTTTCGTGAGGTATACGGTCGTAAGCGATGTCAAAGGTTTAGGCGTGTGTTTTTTTTAATCAAATTTATCGCTTTGTGAAGACGATTAAATTAATTGATTTCAGATAAACGTAATTACGATCGTATACTGCGAAATACGTGCTTTACGTATGCCCGTAGTAATTATGGACGTGTTTATTTTGTATATGGAAGATGTTTTATTTTTTTTTTTTTTGTTTAATTTTCGTTGTACTTAGATACTTTAATCGCACCGTGCTTTGTAGTAGCGGTACAAAAGACTTGAACTTTGAGCGGTGTGAACGCGCCAAAAACTACACGGTAACGGTAGCTCTCGCGTGATTAGGTACGTCGCGTTTATGACGGAGAAATCTTCTCGATCTGATAACGCGATCGAGCAACGTATAATGAACGCGGGTTTCGTGAACCAGATGTGCGCTGTGATGGGCGTTTCTAGAGACGTTTTAATTGTTTCGTCGCGGTAATGAGGTGGTGAGCCAGATGGGCGAAATAAACGTTAATTTAACGGGAGATTTTCTCGTACAGTGAGTTAGAGAGATCTATGAGGATGGAAGAGTTGCGAAATGGAGGGAAGTTTTTTACGAATTTTAATTTTGTGTGGAAATGATGATTTACGAATCAACGTCTAGGTCAAAATGTGAGACAGCGAACACATAAAATTTTCCCATCGTATAGTAACATGAAAACAAATTTGACATCTGTACAATTTCTCGGAAATGATTTTTTGCCCTTGAAATGGAGCAAATTAATTTTGTTTTTTAAATAAATATATTTTAATATGATATGGTAATTTGAGCTTGTAAGCTTGAGAAATTTTGGTTGAAAAATTGTAATACTTGTCTATAATATTATTAATAAACCAGAAAATTCCTTAGGAATCGATCGTAAAATTGAATAAAAAAACAAAAAATATTATTCCGGTTCAATATAATAAGGAGTAATAAAATTATTTATTTCATTAAAATTATCGAAAAAAATTAGGAAAATTAAAAATTAATTAAAAAAATTAAATATAACAGACGACCCAAACTTAATCCACAATGTCCTTCAATTCCTCAAGCGCTCTCATCTCTTCCACAGAATCTAACATTCCTCCCGGATAGTCGCGTAAAAAACCAATAGCAGTTACAGACGCCACTTAAATTAATGTTAATAAAAAAAAAAAAAAAAAAAAAAAAAAAAAAAAACGTAATTAAAGAATAACGTAAAATATTAAAACATGAAAAAAAAAACGATTAGGATTATGCTCAAAATGTCGTTTTATGATATTATGGTCAAAAAGCTGAAAGTATTAAATTTTGTGGCGGAAGGAGGATTTTTCGATTTATTTAAAAATTTCCTGTTCTAGTTTATTTTTAAATTTGTTTTTTTTTTTGAATTTAGAAAGTTATTATGGTTTTTGTTCTCCATATCGTAAGATCTATTTAGGTGATGAAATGATTCTTCAGGATTGAAAGAAAATTATGTTTTCCCATAAATGATGGCCCAGAGTCATGGTTGGGAGATTGGCGGAAATGATTTTTGAGACTTCTGAGTAACATGTTTTTATCATTTTGTTTCAAGCATAAATTTGATAAAAAATTTTTAATGAACATTAATATTTTTTTTTGTTTTTTTTACACAATTTTTTCCTTATTATTTGTATTTTTTCATTTTTCGAATTTTTTCTCGCATGTATAATTTTTGTTTTTTTTTTGTTTTTTTGAATTTTTTTTCATTTTGTGCTTTTTTGTAATTTTAATATTTTATTTTTACTTTTGAACCACACATTTTCACTTTCACATGATTTTTCATTGTTTTGAACGTTTCTGTAAATGGTCATTTATTTTCATTTTTTTTTTTTCATTTTTGAGTTTTATCACTAAGCATGACATTCAATTTTTTTTCATGCTTGAAAACGTTTTACATTTTAATAAATTCATTTTTTGCCAGGAGGGTAGGGAAGGGGAGGGGGAGTGGTGATTGTAACTGCATAGGTAATTACGCTCTATTATTGTCGTCACTAGGCATTTTTATTTGTTATTTCTTTTCACATAATATTGTTTTTTGTTTGTTTTTTTTTAAATGATTTTCACTTTTTCGTATTTTTTCATCGGTTTTTATCATTTTTGTTACTGTTGGTATTAATTTTTTTTTTCTCATTTTTTATCTCGAACATTTTTTTCGTTTTTGAACTTTTTTCTTTTTCATCTCGGAGTTATTTTAATATTTGTGCATTTTTAAATTTTTTTTCATTTTTTTTTTTCAATTTTTGAACTGTTATTACTTTTACATATTTTTCATAGATTTTAGAAATTTTTATCATCATTGATATCATTTTCAACAACTTTCTCGGTTATATCATTCAAAAACTTTTTTTGTTCATTAAATATTTTTCATATTTTCAGACTTATGTTTATTTATTTTTGTTTTTTGGCACAAAAAATTTTACTTACTTTTGGTTTCATGTAATTTTCTTCAATGTGGAATTTTTTTATTGTTTTTATGCCTTTTTCTTTAATTTTTCTTTTTCAACTGTCCATTCTTGAACTTTTTACACGTGATCCTATTTATGTTTTTTCTATGCTTCTTTTTATTTCAAAAATTTATTTTAGGAATTTTTTGATTTTCGATTTCTCGCTGATATTTTCATTCAAATGTTTTTTTTTTTATTCATTTTCATAAATAGCAGTAATTTCATTTGATACATTTTTTTTTTCAGTATGCAAAAACACAATATTTCGTGACCTTTTTTTCAAATTCTTTTATAAATTTGAACTCTGGGCAACTTCGTCTGTTTACCTTTCCCTTTTAATGTCGTGTTAGTAAGCTCATCACAAGTTGAAGTGATTTTTTTAAGTGATATTTTTTAATAGGTAACCATTTTGAGAGTGAAAAAAAAAATTTCTAGCGACACGAATGTACCTATAAAATTAATTTTCAAAGAATGATCAATGCCCCATCGCACGGTGGAGAGGAAAAGAGTCGAATGCGAGGAGAAAAAAGAGGACGATTATAATGAACGTCGGATGGGTACGATGATGGGAACGTATAAACGTGCGAATTTTATCAATGGCCAATAATTCGTACGGAGAGAAGCGATTTACGAGCCCGATTCGGGTAAAATGATTGAAGATTATGGGTCACGCATAAGTCACGAATATCGATTGTGAGCGAAGGTATCGGCGAATTTTAATTACATATAATTTCGGCGAAAAGTTGCAACGTGTGCGATAATATTTTACATTTTACGATGTATCGGTTGAATTGTGCCGGATTTGTATATACTGAAGGGGCAGGAAAGAGGAATATCGCGACTTGTGTATAATACTTCATCGATCACGTTCGCACCCACAATACACGAGGTAAAAGGGTTACGAGTTCTTTGGTATCTTTGGATCACGTTTGAAAAAGACAATTTGTGTAGATTTATTTGTCGGTGAAAAAAAAATACTTGAAAAAAAAAAATGTTCCACCGACGAATAAGGAATTTACGTACGCTTTCATTGTGCGCTTGCAATTTGGCATTTTCGTAGGTTAACTGCCCGCTATATGTAGTGCATGTTATGAGTAGATCAGCCGGCAATGTGCTGGCGGCGAAGCGACGAGAGAACGCCGAACGTGAAACCAAGAATATGCTATTCGGAGAGACGCTCGTGGCCGCCATCGGTACATACTTGAAATCGCATATTTGCCTGAATTTCAGAGACGGCGCGGCTCACGTGCTCGGACCTCCGTTAAGGCCGGATCCGTCTACACCTACGGAGCTATTGAAATTATTGGCATCGTAAGTAAAGTCTATGTGTACAAGTATACGTAGCTAGTGCAGGCAATCTGCGAGTGAAGCTTGGCGTGACGTCGAGTGTTTTTCGTGGGAATGTTCAGATTGTTGCCACGAACTTAAAGGATGCCGTTGCCACCCCTAAGTGCTAACGTCTCTAGTGCCAGTTGAAAACTTGCTCCGATTTCGTTTTCGTATTATTTACAATTCGCAGTTTGACTTTTTTCAAATGACAAAATTTCACTGATTGGTCAGTGAATAAAATCGAGCTTATACTATTTGAAGGAAAACATTGAGGATACCTTAGGCTAGGGTACTTGAGGGCTGAGGTGAGACCAAATTTACAAAAATATTATGTAGGGTGTTTCATTTAAATCGTACCACCTGCACATAGTAAAACCAAGTTGAAAACCTATATCATGATTTGCCTACTCAAAAATCTGAAGGGGTGAAATATGCTTACTTGAAAAAAAAAACATATTTCGTGGGTGATGATTATAAAATTTAGAAGGTTTTGAATCTTCGTTATTGATCTAAATTCAATCTTCAAACCACACACTAATTCTGATTCACTTTCAATATACTGTAAAGGAATAATAAATATGAACAAAAAAAGTGAAAAAATTAATTTTTTCATTTTTTTTTTTGTCTGTAACTCTTGAATTTGCAAAATCAAAAATCCCCTTGAATGAGAAAAGTGTCCTCTACGATTTGTGACCTGTGGCTCTCTTTTAGATTGTTTTAATATGAAGGTAAAAAATTCTAATAACATTCAAATTCTTCTCAGATAAGTTTTTAATGAAAATTATAGCTATTATAGCCTACCTGATTGAGAAAGGAGGTTGGAGGAAGTCAAGTTTTCAAATCTTTAAATTTCTGATCATTTGTGATCATCTGCTAAATGTCCAACTTTTTGGTATATATATTTATATACACCTAATTATAATACTTTGTGGCATCCTTAGTCTCTAAGTGTACTTGTTGCATCCAGCTATGTAAATACTTACATTATTGCACCCGAAAAAGAGTGTAGTAATGTATGTTGGAATACCAGTTTGGGTGCAACAATGTAAGAATTTATACACTTACTGTAAAAGTAGCTTGAAGGCTGAAATAATAATTTTATCGAAGTAATGTACGTGCAGTATCGAATATGGGCGACATTTTTTTTTGATTATCAATGCTTTCTAGAAAGAAAAAAAAATTATTCATGCTAATGTATAAGTCCAATGAAATATCTACGTTATTGCGCCCGACGTATATCATTCTAGGGTACTCCCATGAGGAAACGTTATAGCTCCCGCAACGGGTGCAAGAACGTCAACTTCGCTCGTGACCATCTCGGGTGCAACAGTGTACAAAACTATACATATAGGTATGCTACAGTAAAGTCAAGCCCGTCCTTGGAAATGCTGCTGTCGTTCTGAGACCCGATTCTACGTTGCGAGACCCCTAGGGATCTCACAACGTTTTAATTGTATATTTGAGCGTGTATAGCTTTCAGTTTCATACAAACGTTGTTAAGCCATGGACACGATGCTGTCTTCGAGTGATCCACCTGGGCCTGACAAGGATAGTAATAAATCTGAAGCATTTCTAATGAGAACCGTCGTATGTCATTTTTATACGTGAATTTTGAATTTTTCTTACCCCTCTAAAGGTTCCTAAAATGCTATGTTCGAATGGTTTCCAAAAAGCTCACACACACATCTGTAGCTCTTTAAATAAGATCGGGTCTCGGAACGTCGGTTTGGTATCTACGGTTCAGGGCCTGGCAAAGATAGTGGCATATACATTTATATGTTTCACCCACGCGTAGCGCCGGCAAGTATTCGGGAAAATCGCTCAAAATTTGGTAAAAGAATGTTCTTGAAAATGCAAAAAAAGCACTTCTTTGTTTTTACGATACATTTCAAAATGGCGTATCACTCAAATCTCGAGGGGAGCTGGAGGTGGGTCAAATACCTTAAAATTGACGTTTTTGATCTTGTTTGAAAGAACGAGTCACGGGCACCAATATATTCAAATTTCGCTTTCACAAATGTATTTGGTGAGAGTTGGAGCAAAAACGGCTTCCTGAGGAAATTGAGTCATGAAGTTTCTTGAATCTTCCATATCGTCTCATCAAATCAATATAGGAAGGGTAAACTTTGTGTGTAGGGTTAGTTTGGCACTGGAATATGACCTCTTGAATTTGGGTCAAAATTAATCCAAAATGGCGGATTATCAAAATTTGAGTAGAGTTTGGGGAGCCTCAAATTCGCAAAAATGTAATTAATATGAACTCATATGATGATTGGGGATGAGAAATGTAGGTTTGTACTATTTCACAAATTCATCTTCGCACCTGTTGTTGGAGGGGAGAGAAGGGGTTATTAACCTCGAAGTGTGGAGGCGGGAGGGATGGTACGTGAAAGGTTGAAAAAATTTTATTGTAGTGTCATATGATACAATGAGCTCAAATGACTGATCTATTCTGATTTTAGCTTCTCAAGTGAATTTGGAGGGGAATTGAAGCAAAAACAGCTTTTGGAGGGGAAATTTCTGAAGGAATTTCACGTATCTTCTATATCTATTCAGCGAATCGACCTAGAAAAGTCAAACTCTGTATGTACATTGTACAGTTAGTTGATGACCAGAATATGACCTCCTAAATTTGGCTCAAAATGGATCCAAGATGGCGGATCGTCAAAATTCCAGAATTACCTAAGGAGCCTCAGAATACAATAATTTGAATAATATTGATTCATATGATTATTTTATGGCAAGAAATACTACATTTATTCTAGTGGTTTTGGAAAGGATTAATACTAGATGTAGCTTGTAGACATGAAGGGGTTAGCAATATTATTTGTAGACCTGAACAAGCCCAAATCAGGAACTCAGGCATGGCTGCTTACTTTTTTTTTCAATGTATAGAATGTGAAGAGGAATATTTATTAGTGAGATATTTTTACTCTAGAGGGCAGATTTTGTAAAAGTGAAAAAAAAAACAATTTTGTAGTACTTGATTGGTGCCCTTGGCGAGGTTAGTACGAAAGGAGTACATGGGTGTCTTTAAATATGTTTTTTCAGGCTGGCTATCTGAGCATTTTCCACGGGAATGAAATTTAATAGGCATTATGCGAAGGTTCGTGCCTTCCGCGTACAGTTTGCCTGCACTAAGGAGTCGTGTTTTTGAATGATATTAGAAAACGCGAGCTTTCGCGACCTTGGTGATCGCATCTATACGTGTATCGAGGATAGATTTTATTTGTCAAATCAATATAAGCAATTGTGACGGTAACCTAGTGATAAGCTTTTACGTTTGACGCATTGTAATACGATCGTACAGAAGGTCGTTGGTATTATTATCGCATGTGTACACATTTAAAGCATTCAGCATGTGAGCACGATAGCACCCGGTGTTATTGCTTTGGCGCTGGTTGTTCGCGGAGCATTTAGTAGTGTGTTATCGATGTACGGGTAAAATGGATACTTAACGGGGAAGGTTGGTTTTTCGTACAGGTGAACTGTCCTCTGTATGTGACCCGAGTGTCGAGCGTATCGGCAGCGGATGCGATTAAAAATAGGAACCCCAAAAGCCAGAAAGTCTACGGAGAGACGTTAGCTTCGGCGTTGGGAATATCTAGCAAAGCGAATAAGAAGTCACCATTGTTTGTCACCAGTCCTCCTATTAGATTCGATACGAACACGAAATCGCATCTGTTTGCGCTTCTGGCGTCGTAAGTGATATGTAATGAGAATTTTTTTTTTTTTTTGCTTTTTCACACAAGTTACTACAATAATTGACATCCAATATTAGCGAAGGGCCGAGGTGTTTCATACTTGTTCCTCTATTTCACTGACGCTTCCATGGTAACGAGGAAATGTAGTGTAAGGGTACTCGAAGCTTCGATGGTAATTTTATCCCGTCCTTCGACACGTCATTGTAGTGTAATCGTGATTTGACGTGTTACAGCGATGTAAACATGTCATTCGAAATGCTTATTTTTGGCCGAATGTTATTTTTGCGCCGACGATGGGGAAATGAAGAGCGGGTCAGTGACTCATGAACGTGATAGCAGGTGCTGAAATTCGGTGGGGGGAATGGGCGACCTTGAAATTAATACACGGAACGTTTCTTTATTTAGATAGGTTAATTTTTTTATCATTGTGCGCAGATGAAGGTATTCCTTGTAACGACTAGAGAAATTAGTGAAATTATTTCGGAAAGTCAGTGGTCGCAATTCTTGATCAAATTTGTCTGTAGTGAATTAAATGTGAATACAAATATTCGATTATTATTAAAACTTTTTTTACTGAAACTGATCTCAAATGTTTGTTATGTTAGTTTATAATGAAATACCAATAACTCCTTTGTCCTATTTGGCCATACAAAAATATGGATTTCTACTTTTCAGCGGGTGAATCACGCCAAAAATTATTACAAAAAAATTAATTTTACATGTTATTTCGAATTTGATACATCAACTAAAAAATGAAAATCATCAATAAGCATTGAAATTATATATATTATATTTTTTTTAGTTCTTCAAATCATGCGATATCGTGGTTATTAATTTTTTTTACTTTTTAAAAATACCCAAGCGTGATATTAACTAGAATAAGTGATAACAGCCATTATAAGAGTTTAAAACTGCGATTATTTTTGGATTCTCACTCGTATTTTTTTTTTTTTTTTTTTTTTGCAAATAATATTATCTATATACATACATGAAACTGCAAAGTTCGATTTTTTTTTCGTGGTCCGATTATGACGAAGTTTTGGGTTCCCGTCCGATATAACGTGTAGAAAGTTTTTAACTATACTCCAAATCCCCGATCTCAAAATGGTGGGGGAGGAGGATCAAAACGTTGAATAGGGTTTGTCTAACATATTAATGAATCATTCCTGGACATTCTGACAAATATGCATGTTGCATACATTTTTTTATAGCACATGTTCTTGATTACTAGGGTTTTTAAAAAAAAAAATTTTCTTTTCTAATTTTAAACATGTAATATAGTTTTTGGACTTTTTTTTTTAGAAAATGATTTTCATTTTTGAATTTTTTCATTTTTTTTTGTTTTTTTTGTACCGTGTGCTGCCGCTAAGGCCAGAGGCACGTTAGCGGGTATGGAGTGTTTACTAGTCTCTCTTCAGTACGAATAAATTTTTTCATTTAATTTTTGGTTTTTCTTCATTTTTGTATATTCTTGTCTTGGACTTTTTCCTTTGAAATTTTTTCTGCCTTTTTTTTATTTTTATTCATTTTTGAATATTTTCACGCTTGATAAGTTTTTAAAAATGTTTTCCTCCACTTTTAAAATTTTTTCGTTTCTTTGTGCTTCAATCATTTCTGTACCTTATGTTTTATGGACTTTTTAATATTGTATTCTTTTTTTAGATTTTTCTTCATTTTATTATGTCTGACTTTTTTTTAAATTATTTTTTAGAAAGAGTTTTCATTTTTGAACATTTCCTGATTTTTTAGTTTTTTTTTTATATGACAATTTTATTTTTTTTTACGTATTTCATATTTTTGAATTTTTAATGTTTTTTCGATTTTTTTCATTTTTCAAATTTTATTTCATTTTTGCATAAATCATTTGTTGGCTTTTTTGTCGTTTTGGAAAATGTTTTTGATTTTGTATGTATATTTACTTTGTGACTTATTTTTGTTTTGATTTTTACTCCTTCATGTATTTATTTTTGGATTTTGGACTTTTTTTGGTTTTAGTTTTTGTTTATTTTTTCATTTTTTGATAATTTTTTTTTGCAGTCATTTTTCCATTTGGCCTAAATTAGGATCACTTGTAATTTTTTGTTCATTTATGAACGTTTTTAATTTCTTTTAATTTTTAAAACGAATCTTTTTATGAGGTTATTTCCTGTTCATGGTGTTTTTTGATTCTTATCGTTTTTTATTTCGTTACTCAATTTTTATTTCATTTTTACATTAATCATTTTTGGTCTTTTTTCATTTTGGAATTCTTTTGAACGTTTTGTTCATTTTTGATTTATTTTTGCTCGCTCATAGTTTCTGTTTTTGGATTTTGAACTCTTAGGTTTTGTTCATTTTCTGATATTTCCATAGATATTTTTTTAATTTTTTAAGTCTTTTTTCAATTTGACTCAAGTTAGGATTATTTACTCTGAATTTTTTTTTGTTGTGAAAGTTTTTTCATTTTTGAATGCCATTGATTTTAATTTTTCACTGTCAGACATTTTCATCATTTTGACTTCTTATTGTTTGGAATGGACTTGTTGAGACTGCATCCTTTTTAGGATATTTTTGGATTTTCTAATGTTTCATCTTTCACTTTTCAACTTCTGCTTGACTTATTCTCGTATCATTGCTTGACTTTTTGCTTTTGTTAAAGTGTTCTTGATTTCTTGTAGATTTACATCGGGACTTATTTTCGTTTAATTTTTGAATTTTGGACTTTTTAAATTAAAATTTTTTTTTTTATTTTTTTTACTTACTTACTTTTACTTTTATCCATTTACGTGCCTTATACTGCAACTGAGGCCAGAGGCACGGTTGATACTCGTGTTTCCTCGATATTTTTTAGTATTTTTATAATTTTGTACTTTTGTGATTTTTTGAAATTGACTTTTTTACGAATATTATGTTGAAGGAATTTCTATTTTATAAATTTATTTTTATTCGTGAAATAGTAAAAGATGAAAATTTCCTGGCATATTAATTAGTGAATTTCTTTTTCATTTGTGGACTTATTATTTCAGGACTTTTTATTCGTAGCACTAAGTGTTTTTGTTTTTGGACTTTTTTAATTTTTGTTTTTTTTTTTTGGATTTTTTACGCAGATATTCACTGGCTTTTTTTTAATCATTTTTTCATCTGGCACAAATTATGATCTGGAAGGCTTTATCTATCCAGATATTTTTGTTTTGAAAAGTATTCATTTTTCGTGCTTTATTAATTTTTTTATTTTCAACATCGGGCATTTTCATATTTTCAGACTCCTCTTATTTTTTAATTTTCTTGGTTTTTGAAATTTATTTTTCATTTTTGAAAACTTCGCTTATTCTCGATATTTTTGTATATTTTGTTTATTTTCTGTGTTCATTTCTACGATGGCAAAATTTTAGAATCTCCAGAACTTTTAGGGTACGTTTAGGAAGTCCACGAGAAATGTTGATATTCGTTACAACTTCACATTGTAAGTCGTTCGCGAGCGATTTTTTTTGGATTTTGTTACCTCGGTGAAAATGAAATGATACCGATCGATAAAATATCCGCTGAAGATGCTTCGTTGTCTTGTAATCCGGTGCAATATAGCCTAACCGTTTAACCTTTTCTTTCATTCTTACTATTGGAGATACTGGTAGGTCGATTGCCTCGTGTCGCTCGAATAAATTAATGCATTTTATTGACCAGTATGCGACTAAAATATGTATTATTTCGGCTTAATCTAATTTTTAATCCTTAAACCCGTCGACTATAATTTTGAGTTATTTCTGTTTCGTGTAAGAAATTATTTTTCTGAAGCAAAAGCTTGAACGCTTATTAATAACTTTTTTTTTTTCGTATTTATGGATCAGAATTTTAATAAATTAATAAATTTGCCAATTTATATAGGGACGGCTTACAAGTGGTGAGCAGCGATCATTGTACGTTTAGCGTGAAACAGAAGGCGATCGGATTGAATGATTTTTCGAAAATTCCGAACGGAGTTAACGGCGTCGAAGATCGCATGTCTATCGTTTGGGAGAAAGGAGTTGTATCCGGAATACTGTCGCCGGAACAATTCGTCGCTGTGACTAGTACGAACGCAGCGAAAATCTTCAATTTATATCCGAAAAAGGTGAAATATCAGTTGTACCTGTGAAGGTATTGGTACGTATTTCATTCTGTGCTGACTAAACGTGCGGTTGTTTTCGCAGGGTGCCATCGTGGTCGGAGCTGATGCCGATATCGTAATCTGGAATCCGAAAAAAACACGTAAAATTTCTTCCAAAACGCACCATCAAGCGGTGGATTACAATATATTCGAGGTAAGTAGGGCTCGAGCAAATGGAGTAGCGTACGACGATGAGGATTAACCAAGGTTGGCATTTTAGGGTACCGTATGCCACGGTGTCGCCGAATACGTAATTGTGAAGGGACGTGTTTGCGTGGAAGAAGCGGAAGTGAAGCCTACGCTGTCACGCGGACTAGGTGAATTTGTGCAAACGCCGGTATTTTCTCCGTTTGTCTATCCAGACGCGGTTCCTAAGCAGAAACGAGAAGTAAGTGCGCGAAGACAGGTGGTAGGTGTGATAACATTTGTGAAAGTATTCGTTAACAGGGTTCGCGTGAACTTGGCAACGTAACGATATAAGTGGTACCAAGGTCTGTCGAGTAATAAAATTTTATCGTTTGACTTTTAATTATTCGGTCGACGAATATTTTTCGAGGTAATGGAGGGAAATTCAATTCTAGCGGATATACTAGCGTATTTAATTTATTTTTTTAAATTAAGCAGCCATGTTGGATTAATGCAGCTGAATTTTAGAGGGAAATGTGTCAAAATTAGCAGAAACATGGTATTTTCTTCAAACCCACACCAAATTTTCCAGTACAGTTTTTTAAAATCTCTAAAAAAAAATTGAAAATTTATTAACAATAATTTTCATTAAAAAAATCATCCATTTTTTATTTTTAAAAATTAGTTAATTTTTCATTTTAAAAAATCATCCATTTTTTATTTAAAAAAAAAATCATCAATTTTATATTTTAAAAATTCATGAATTTTTTATTAAAAAAAAAAAATTACATGTGATGCGTACTCCACCTACCCCTCCATCCATAATTATATGATTGTAAGTACAACAAATATCAAGTATTTTGACACTCCTCCCCCGCCCTGAAATATTTTCAACCAAGTTTCTAATAAAAAAGACAGCTATTACAACCTACGTCATTTGAAAAAGAGGGTTCGAGGGGAGGGGGGAGTTTTCAACTCTTTGCGTTTCAGACCATTTGTAATCACATTGCAAATGCCCAACTTCTTGTTATTTATATATTTCTCCCTCTCCTCGTGCATAGTGTTGGAGGGTATGAATGAAATTCGCTCTGGAACTTTTTTTGAATTTTTCATACATCTCAAAATGGTGGATCACTCGAATTTTGAGAATAGCTGTGGAGGAAGCAAATAACTCAATTTTTTTATTCATAGTCTCGTATGAAGGAGTGAGCCAGGTACACCAACATATCTAAATTTCAGCGTGCTAAGTGCATTTGGAGGGAAATTGGAGCAAAAATGGCTTTTTGAGGAAGTTTTGAGTCATTAAATTTCTTGAATCTTCCTCATTTGCTCACCAAATGAATCTAGAATGGTCAAAGTGTTTATGTGGATTTACTTTGGAACTATTATACAGGGTGTTCCATTTCAGGCGCACCACCCGCAAATAGAAGATAGGTCAACTCTAGTTACGTAAGTGTATCATGGTTTGCCTGCCTAAAAATCGGGAGGGGCCGAGATATACCAACTTGATAAAAGAAATTTGCTCACAGTGATCATGAAATAGGAAAATTTATATCTAACGAACTATAAATGATAAAACTTCGCAGCTTGCTCTGACATGTGAGGTATACAATGAAGTTTCTTTAGTGTAAAAATGGTGAGGGTAGGGGAGCTAGATGAGGTGATATGAATAAATTGGTACTGAAAACTATGCGAAAAGAAGTGCGAATTTTAAAAAATTTTCTTTTAGCTCCCTTTTTTTTTTTTTTTTTTTTTTGTTATTTATTTATTTATTATTATTTTTTTTTTTTTATTATTACAAACATCGAATAGTAAAGTGAGAATATGCCGTGGCCTACCAAAAGGTAAGCGGCCAGCTGCCATTTTCTCGCTCCCCTATCCCCACCATTCTTACATCAGAGAAATTTCGCTGCATGCTTCACGAGTTGAAACTAACCGCGCTTTCTTATCATTCTTAGTTCGTGAACAGTGAAATAAAAATTTTTAGAATAATTTTTTTGAAAAAAAAGCTCGTAAAAAAAATTAATTTCTTTCAGATTTTTTTTTTCATTATCAAAAATTATCTAAGGGGTACTCACCCCTTATATTTTAGAGGGGACACATTTCTCATCAATAAGAAATTTTTAAAGAGATGTTTTGATAGGATAATTTCGGCTATTTAATTTTTTTTGCATTTCGATGTCGTAATATTTTGTTGCGCAAAGACTAAAAAAATTGCAGCTACCATTTTTTTTTTTTTTTTTTTTTTTAAATCTATATAGTGAAAATTTTAGTGATTTAAAGTTTTCAACCGTTTTTATATTTTTTCAAAAAGCACGAATTTCGGTTATTTTAAAAAATAAACGAGAAATTGGTAATTTATGACTATGAGTGGTGTGCACTATAGGGAGTCCAATTTTTGTTGCATAAGGGTTCCTAAAGTCTGAGCTTTTGGCTGCCAAAATGTCGGTTCGAAGTCAATGTTGGGAAAGTTTGTGAGGTAAAAATTGAGCATATATTTCTTTTTGTTTCTAAAATTCCTTAAATTAAGCTTATACTGTGCATCAGTGCACATGTTCAGTAAATTAACTATATTTTTTCGTTCATTTTTGAAAATAACTGAAAGTGTTGCTCTTTGGAAAAAAAATGTAAGCAGCCATGCCGTATTACTGGAGCTGAGTTTTTAATTGGAGCTTGTTTTGATTTACTAATAACCTTGCTTAACCGTTCATGATTACAGGCCACACCCAATACCAAGTTGAAAACCCCTACCCTACACATGAGAAGTTGAATTTGGCACAAATGTAGTATTTTTTGCCATGAAATAATCATGTAAACACATATTTCTCAAATTATAAGTATTTGAGGGTCGTCAAATTATCTTCAAATCATGATAATGCGTCATTTTGGATCCATTTTGACTCAAATTTAAGTGGTTATATTCTGGTCACAAACTAATCCTACACACAAAGTTTGACCATTCTAGGCCGATTTGGTGATGAGATATGGAAGATTCATGAAATTTCCTGCAGCAATTTCCCCTCCAAAAGCCGTTTTTTGCTCTAACTCCCCTCCAAAATCACTGAGGAAGCTAAAATCAAAATTCGTTTGTCACTTGGGCTCATTTTATCATATGACACAGCAATAAAAAATTTTCGACCCCTCCTGTACCCCCACCACTATTTTAGGTTGATAACCCCGCCTTCTCCCCTCCAACATCATGTATGGAAGTGAATTCGGGATATAGTATACAACTTATCCCCAATAACCATATGAATTCATATTAATTACATTTTTACCAACTTGAGGCTCCTCAAGCTCTACTCAAAATTTTGATAATCCGCCATTTTGAATCCATTTTGATCCAAATTCAAGAGGTCATATTGTGGTCACCAACTAACCTCACACACAAAATTTGACCACTTTAACTTGATTTGGTGGGGAGATATGGAAGATTCAAGAAATTTCATGACTCAAAACTTCCTCAAAAAGCCGTTTTTTGATCTAACTCCTCTCAATATGCACTCAAGAAGCTGAAATTTGGATATGTTAGTATCCGTGACTCACTCTTTCATATGAAATCAAAAACGAAAAATTTCAGCTATTTGCCCCTTCTCCAGCCCCCCCTCAAAATTTGAGTGATCCGCCATTTTGAAATTTATCGAAAAAACCAAAAAACTATTTTTGCGCATTTTCAAGAAGAGTCTCTCACCAAATTTTGAGCGAATTTTATGAATACTCGCCGGCGCTACGCGTGGGGGAAAAAAATATATATATACCAAAAAGTTGGACATTTTCCAGATGATTACAAATGGTCTGAAACGCAAAGATTTGAAGACCTCACCCTCTCCCGACCTTCTCTTCCCAAATCAGGTAGGCTGTAATAGCTATGGTTTTTATTAAAAACTGAGCTAAAAAATGAAGAGATTTACATCACTCACGTAAAAAATAAAAAAAATTGCGATTAAAATTTTTCTCACTCTTTGGACGATAAATTGTGACTTGAAACGCGAAAGAATTTTTAATCAGCCAAAAATTCGTTTTTTTTAAACCTTCAAAATTATCGAAACATTGACTCCATTTTGCGTGAGGGCGAGTCTAAAAATTGAGTTGAATAGCTGAAATTTTTGTGACGTGCTTTGAGTTTGTTTTGCAAATATTGCGATCCCGCTTTCTTCACTTTTTCAAAAATATCGAATTCCCTCACCCCTCCTATCATATACTCGCTGCTTATTCGTGCGTGCTTTCAATAATGAAGTAGGAATTTTTGAAAATACTCACTGCCAGGTGTAAAGATTATTTTTCAACATTTTGTATATCTGCTCCTTCAGCAAGTAAAGTAGGTAAACTAGCATACATGAATGTCTCATGAATAGACCCGCATGTGTTATGAAGGAAATTACATGGAGACTGAACACCTTGTATAGTGTATATAAATATTATACACTTGTCCTGTGATACAAATACTTTGAAACACAACTCTTCCGAACTCTGCTTCCTAAATCAGATAGACCGCAATAGTTATAATTTTTATTAGAAACTCGACTAAAAAAAACACCTTTGTTTCTGACGCAGTTGAACTTGGAAGACGATTTGATCATCAAAGACGACGAAGAATTGAATTTCGAATTATCGAATGTGAACGCCGGCGATAGCCCGTCTTCGGGTAGAAGCAGCGTCTGCAGTATTCCCGGATCACCGGTATCGCATCGATCGGGCAAAGGGTTACGTCGCGAAGGTCAACGCGACTTACATAGTTCTTCATTTTCCGTCAGCAGTAAGTACGATTGTTCGGCAACTCGGCGATGTAACGGGCGAATTATCGTTTACCATTTTTGTCGCAGGTGATACAAATGACGACGGTAAGAAACCTAGTATCCGAGTTAGCGAGCCACCGGGTGGTCGATCGACCGGATTTTGGTAATGGAAGCCTCGCAATTAATGAGCATTTACGGTTTATCGACAAGTTTTTCAAGCCAAAGCTTAGTTTTAATTACTGTACAAACGAGAATTATATTATGTTATTGGACTTTGACGTGAATTTCTTCGCAGCAGAACGATACTGTTACCTTTAATTTTTAATTAACGAGGCTTCTTCGGGCATTCGGCGAAAAGTCACGAGCGTTGGTGATAATTTTGGAATTCACAAACGCCTATACGAACCTTGACGGATCATTGGTATTTTATTGGCTTTTCGTTTCATGTATCAGTATTATTATGCAATGGATTATTACTATTAATATGTAGCTTTATTTTATTATCGTATGTTTTATGGTAGTGTGTACCTATGGTTAGATTATTGTGTTGAGTGAATTTGCCCGTTTTTTTTTTGTTTTTTGATTTTACGTTTTGTTTATTTGAATTTTCTATTTTACTAACGGAAGTATTTCTGTTAACGATTTAGTTTTTCTAATGAATTTACCATTTTTTTCCTTTAGTTATTTCCGGTCCGATTGAAAAAATTTGTTTTTATTTATTCGAGAGACATGAATCGAATGTATATGTCGTCTTTATAGATATACCAAAGTGATATCTATCCGTTGAAATTTAATTTCATAAAGTTATTTTTACCGCTAAAGTACGATCATTCACTAAAATGTACCTTCCACTACGTTAATGCAATCGATATATTTGCAATGCATTTTTTTTTTTTTTTTTTTAATATCAATAATTAATCAGCCTCCTTTTTTTAAGTTTATATACAATTTGGTTACTTGAATATTTTTTACTCTAGCACTTTTTTACGTACCTATTAATTTTGTACGAAATTATTTTATTTATTTGGAATTGAGAGAATTTTAAACGGGTGAAAATAGATTGAGCTCATTTGTGTTTTTCGGACGAATTTTCACAATAATTTTATTCCGTATTAGTGTTGGAAAATATTTTTAATTATTGTTTTCTCGTACATATCTGAATTCGTGAACACGAAGAAAAGAGAATCGAAAGCTTTGTTTTAAAAATGAGATTATTTCGAAGTGGAATTTGAGGAATTTTCGTTAATGTTATACTTATTGTTAGTGTTCATTATAGCATAAGAAGCTCTCAGGGTTTCGCAAAATTACATTAAGGACATGTTGAACGAGAACGAAATTATAAGGACAATTCTACTTGATTTTATTTCAATCTTTATTCGACTGCAGCTTTGTACGTTTGAAAATAATTAGATGTTTAGATATATTTGTTTTTTTTTTATTATTATTGATTATCCCATTAGTTAATTGATACAAAGCGTAAGTGTTTTTTTTTTTGTTTATTTGACAAAATCGTTCTTATTGTTTTCCCTTCTTGTCTTAGTTATTGCAGATTATTGACTTTTTATTATTATTTTATTTTAGCGCTATTTTAATTTCGCAGCTTGTTATTATTTATTCTTTTGGTCGTTAATGATTTGCGTTTTTAACGTACAGATAAATAAAATCATATTTCTGTAGTGTTGTTTTATTTGCGAATTATTGATTTAGAATTTATTGCGGATGAGATTATTTAGAAGAAAACAAATGATGGAATTTTTGTGAAAAATTACAAGGCAAAGTTTGAGCATTTTTCAAAATTAGTTTCGAGATAAGATTCGAAAATGATGGTCATTAGTAGTTAATATTTTTACGAGATTCTGAGAGGTATTTTTTCAACGAATTCCAGCAGTTTTACTTACATGAAATTGCATACGGTCAAGTGTTAGGCAAAATTTATTTTACATGAGTTCATGTTCAGAAAGAATGAAAAATTTATTTTCACAACTGATACATGAAAAGCATATCATTTCATATTTGATTACAGAGACAGAAGTGAGCTTTTACGAATTAGTTAACAAGGTGGGAAGAAAAGTAAATTGGTTCACATCTATAAACATAGGTATCAGTTGTGAAAAATAGCGTACGTAAATCGGCTGCAAAGTGCGTGTTTCTACCCTTGTTCCGTAATATACTATCTATCTACGTTGGACAACCCTATGCCCCATTTTTTTAGTTCTTTATGAAGGCAACACTAATTAAGTCTGAAAAAAAAAATTTAGAATCCAATTTCACCAACTATTGTACCATGCATTACATTACATTATCAAAATAACACTTAGCAAGAATGTAAATTAAAGTTTTTTGAAAAAAAAACATGAGTTTTATTGCCATCATTTATGGTATGAAACAAACAAAAATAATTCTGCATTTGGCAAATAACCGACTCCTGCTTATGATGAACATGTTGAGTTACAGTCATTGAAAGTTTGATGATGCAGTAAATAAAACTGTAGTTCTTTGTTTCAAAATATAATCCTCAGTCAGAAAATTTGAAATCGATGTGCAATAAAATAATTTAAACTCGAATGAAATTAGCTCCACATTTTTGGATATACCGAGCGTCCAAGCGATTCGCGTACAATCAGCGCAAAAATCTCACTACGTTGATAACATAATAAAAGTTAAACTAATATTTCTAAATTAGAAATTATTTTTAGAATTACTTCAGTGAATTTTAAGGCTGATAAATTCATTTCAACAGCATTACAATTTCTTTGCATTTGAAAAAAAAAAACACGTAAGCAGCCATGCCGCATTACTGGAGCCGAGTTTTAATTGGGGCTTGTTCAGGTTTGGTAATAATAACGTCGCTAAACCCTTCATGACTATAGGCCACACCCAATACCAAGTCTAAGAACCCCTACTCTATCCTTTCCAAAAACACTTAAGAAGTTGAATTTGGAACAAACGTAGTATTTCTTGCCATGAAATAATCATTTGAACACATATTTTTCAAATTAGAACAACTTGAGGCTCCTCAAATTATCTTCAAATCCTTATGACCCGCCATTTTGGATCCATTTTGACCCAAACTCAAGAGGTCATATTCTGGTGACCAACTAACCCTAGCCTCAAAGTTTGACCTTTGTAGGCCAATTTGTTGAGGAGATATTGATGATTAATGAAATTTCCTACGGTAATTTCTCCTCCAAAACAGGTTTTTCACTCTATTTCCCCTCCAAATTCACTTGGGAAGCTAAAATCAGTAAAAGTTAGTCACTTGGGTTCATTTTATCATATGACGCGACAATAAAAATTTTTCGACCTCTCTTACACCATCACCACATTTAAGGTCAATAACCCCCTCCAACATCATGTACGGAAGTGAATTGGGGATATTGTATATTTTTCATCTTCAATAATCATCTAAGTTCATAATAATTACATTTTTACCAATTTGAGGCTCCTCAAGCTCCACTCCAATTTTGATTCTCCGCCATTTTGGACCCATTTTAATCCAAATTCAAGAAGTCATATTCTGGTCACCAACTAACCCTACCCTCAAAATTTGGCCTTTGTATGTTGATTTGGTGAGGAGATATGGAAGATTGAAGAAATTTCATAACTTAAACTTCCTCGAAAAGCTGTTTTTTGCTTTAACTCCCCTTCGAATTCACTTAGGAAGCTGAAATTTGAATATGTTGGTGTCTGTAACTCACTTTTTCATACGAGATCAAAAACAAAAAAGTTGAGGTATTTGCCCCTTCTCCAGCTCCTCTTAAAATCTGAGTAATCCGCCATTTTGAATTTTTTCGAAAAAATAAAAAATATCGTTTTGTTAGATTTCTATGTAGAATCTCTCACCAAGTTTTGAGCGAATTTCGTGAATTCCTTCCCGCGCTACGCGTGGGGGAAAAATACATATACCAACAAGTTGGACATTTGCCAGATGATAACAAATGATCTGAAACGCAAAGATTTGAAGACCCCACCCTCCTCCGACCTTCCATTCCCAAATCAGGTAGGCTGTAATAGCTGTCGTTTTTGGGTTAAAAACTCAGCTAAAAACCAATATCAAATAATTGGTAAAGAGATTTTTTCGCCGATTGTACTCGAATCACTTGGACGCACGGTATTATGTATGGTATTTTACGCCAAATGGGGCCTGAAATGTTGATGTACTCGCATCAGCTCCTAATATACTATAAAAAATGCCATTTACTTTTTATTTTGTAATAAGCTTTAATTCACATTAGGTATATCTACTCCGAATAAATACAGATCAACAAATGAATTCAACTACAAATTGGGTGCGTCGTGTCGACGTACTCGAAATAAAGTAAATTTACATATTTTTGTATACAAATTAAAATACAAATTCAACATGAAAATATACAAAATTAACGAAAATATAGTTCACTTATACATAGTACAGCAAACAGAACGATTTTATTTGGTAAAATGTATAAAACGTACGTATAATGCGATCCGTTTTGCGGATACATAATAAGAAAACCAATCGTGAGAGTTGAAATTCGTTCGATAGTTAAAATTAAGATAAAAATGTAACAAGCTAAGATAAGTATTTAAACGCGAGAATGTCATCTCGCCTCGCCGGTAAAAATATATAAAATGGACATGATACGAACGTCGCCGCGCCCACATGAGCAAGGATCGAATGGAAGACTAAATCTTCTGTATAGATGTGATCAGCTTTATAAGTATTACCGCGGGTGCGCGGAAACGTCGTTAATATCGAAGAGCGTACGCGTGCGAAAAATATTTAAAATCGCTACATTCGTATTCGTATAGGAACCGAAAGGAAAAAAAAAAGAAAAAAAAGGCTATCTTAAACGAAAGTTATACAAAAACCACGTGCTTTGTCGTCGAACACCCATACGGACCAGTACAATTGGTGATAGAAGGGGGAAAAGGGAGGAGGGGGCGAAAGGAACGTATCTAATAAATAAGGAACTCGAGACTAAATTACTTCGGTTTGTTCATATTGGAGGCTGAATTAACGGCATTCATGGCGTCCACTTTGTTCACAGCCACCGAAACCACGCTGACCGGCGACGGCGAGCTGACACGAAACGACGGTTGCATTTGGGACCACGTAGGCGGCACCTGCGATGCCGGAGGAGCTGGGTAAAATTGGGGCGGATATGGAGGTTGAGAGGGGTAATAAGAAGCCATGATTGGTGTCATAGGTTGCACGTAGGACTGATAGGCCGATGACGAAGGAGGCATGTAGTACGCCTGGGAAGGAGCTCCGGGCGGTTGAGGCGGTAATGGCGGAGCGGTTTGCGGGATATAAGGCCCGTACGGGTATTGCGGGAAATGGAATTGCGCCGGAGGATGTTGAGCTGCGGGGAATGGCATGTAAGGGCCTGGGAAATGCATCGGAGCTGAGTGGAACTGTGGCCCAGGCTGGTAGTGATAGGGAGCATTGGACGATGGCGCTGATACATTTGGCGCGAGTTTCATGCGAATCGCGTTCGGAGGAAGATCGTTAGTTAGACTAGAATCTTTACGTTCGGCCAGCTTAACCGGCGGTTTCGCTTTCTCGTATTTCGAAGGCGTTTTTATGTCTTTGGAATTCGACGATTTGTCCTTGACGCTTTTATTGTCCATTCCTTTAAACGCGCCATCCAACGTTACGTTGTTCATCATGGAGATGGCGTTGTCGATATCGTTACTTTTATGACTAGATTTATCACAAGAATTTTCCACTTTCGTTCTCGTATCGGAG
Source organism: Phenacoccus solenopsis (assembly GCA_009761765.1). Lineage (NCBI taxonomy): Eukaryota > Metazoa > Arthropoda > Insecta > Hemiptera > Pseudococcidae > Phenacoccus > Phenacoccus solenopsis. The sequence goes on from CM019756.1 coordinate 6,914,587, forward strand.
TCTTTCGGATGATCGTGTTTTGGCGAATTGGCCTCCGACTTTGAACCGACATCGGTCACAGAGGCCACTTCGTTCACGTCTTCTGCGGACCTAGGGCACGAATTACAAGCCGTTAGATTGGTGTTACTGATTACGTCGCTATACGTCGGGCATAATATATCCGGCGAAGTTCGCGCCACTAATACGCCGTTCTTATCGGTGCAAATGTTTATGCCAACACGTTGAGCCTCAATAGGGGAATCTTTGAGGGTGACTTTTTGCCTGTAAAATACTACGTTCAATTTATGTTTCTGCAGCAAACCTAATGATAGTTCTGTCGACGTATTGTCTTTTCCACAGGTCGAATTTTTATCCGGCTATAAAACAAAAACATTTCCATTTAGTCACAACGCAGTTTTTCAACGATTAAATGTTAAAATGGCCGACTAACCTCTTCCAACGAACACAGTACACATTGCATCGGCAATTCAGTACCTTCTTTGTCTAACTGAAAAAAACAGTTTTGCGGTAATGCCACAATATCCGAATTATCGACATTTAGTACTCGAATGTCGACGTCTACTTCTTCCTTATCTTCTTCGCATCTGTCGAATATTCTTAATTAGCTTTGTAAAAGGTGAGTAACAAAATAACAAACGTCAAACTTACTCATCCGGAATGACGTATTCCAAAACAATTCCTCGAAAAATATTAGGCCCTTGTCTGAAATAAACATGCTCCCCGATTCTCGGATAGAAAATAAACGGTTGTAATTCATCTTTGTCGTATTTTTCGCTGTTGAAAAAAAAAATGTAAGCAGTTGTGCCGTATCACTAGAGCCGAATTTTTAATGAGAGTTTATTCAGATCTGAAGATTATGGTAAATGCTACAGATCCAAACCTACTACTCATGGAAGTCTACAGAGATGGATAAGATTTAGATCACTATGATCTTCGTATCAAAGGTTGTAAGTTGAAAATGATCCGTTCTTGATGTAGACACAGATTCATACCGTGCATCCTATTGATCTTCGATTTCCTAAGGGCAAAAATCTCTCTCAAGTGGTTTTAACAAAAGTATTTTGGATTCGTTCTGTGATAACAATGATACAAAATTAGTCAGTGATGCCACGCAGCGAATCCAAAATACTTTCATTAAAACCACTGGAGAGAAATTTTTGCGTTAAGGGGGTCGAAAATCAATAAGACGCATGGTATATATGTATATATATATGTATAGGTATGCTACGGTAAAGTCAGACCCGATCATGGAAATGCTGCTATCGTTCCGAGACCCGATCCTACGTTGCGAGACCCCTTCTGGGTGTCGCAACGTTTTGAGTATATATTTGAGCGAAGGTAGCTGTCAGTATTATACAAACGTTTGGAAGCCCAGGATACTTTGAATTTTTCTTATCCCTCTAAAGGTTTCTAAAATGCTATGTTCAAGTGGTCTGCGAAAAACTTAAGCGCGCATCTCTAGCTCTTTAAATAAGACCGAGTTTCGAAACATCTGTTAGGTATCTACCGTCCAGGGCCTGACAAAGATAGTGGTATATATATAGATATTTTTGCTGTGTTTTCAACTTGAAAATGATAGCTACTACAGCCTACCTGATTTGAGAAGGGAGGGTCAAGGGAGGGTGGGGTCTTCAAATTTTTGCGATTCAGACCATTTGTAATCATCTAGCAAATATTCAACTTTTTGGATTTTGAGGGGGAGAGGAAAAGGGGCAAATGGCTGAAATTTTTCGTTTTTGATCTCAAATGAAAGAGTAAGCCATAGATACGAACATATCTAAATTTAGGTTTCCAAGTGAATATGGAGAGGAGTTCTAGCAAACAACAGCTTTTTGAGGAAATTTTGAGTAATGAAACTTCTCGAATCTGCCATATCTCCTCACCAAATCAACCTAGAAAATTCAAACTTCGTGCGTGGGGTTAGTTGGTGACCGAAATATAACCTCTTAAATTTGGATTAAAATGAATTCAAAACGGCGGATTATCAAAATTAGAGTAAAGGCTGAGGAGCCTCAAATTAGTAAAAATGTTATTAATATGAACTCGTATGATTATTGGGGATAGGAAGTATACTATATTCCCAATTCACTTGCACACTTGATGTTGGAAGGGTGAAGGATGGTTTACCGACCTTGAAAAGTGATGGGGTACAAAAAAGGTCGAAAATTATTTATTGCGGGGTCATACGATATAATGAGTCCATGTGACTAACTTATTCTGATTTTAGCTTTCCAAATAAATTTGGGGGTTAGTTGAGCAAAAACCCGCTTTTGGAGGGGAAATTGCAGCAGGAAATTTCACGAATCATCGGTATCTCGTCACGAAATCAACCTAGAAAGGTCAAAATTCGTGTGTAGGATTAGTTGATGACCAGAATATGACCTCTTCATTTTGATTAATTTCTATTTAGAAAAAATTTTCCTGTTATTCTTCAAGTGATAAATTAATAAAAGTAAATTATTATATAAAATTATATTCCTATTAATAGTAGGTTACTCGATATTAATTTTCAAAATAGGTCGTGATTCAATAATAATTTCTAGTTCAAAGCGGTATATTTTAGTTCCTTCAATATTTTGCATAGGCAAACATCATTACTTTTACATTATTACAGTTGATTATTTACTCGAAAGAACAAATGAAATTTCGCTTTTCCGACCTCTCATTTCAAATCAGGTAATTTGAGGGGGAGTTATGATATAATACTAAAGTAATAGTTGCTACATTTAAATATATCACTCCTCAGAATGTATAAGTCCTCAAGCACGCTGTGCCAACATGTACACATATGTATATAGTAATGGATATTGGTCAAATGGTCTGAAACGTAAAGATATGAAGTATCCCTTCCACTAAATCCTATAAATGAGAGCTACTGTAATAGCTTAGCTTGTCATTAAAAACCTAGCTAAAACTCAACTATAAGTAGTGGAACTCAACAGAAACGAATAACTTAATTTTCTTAATTTATATACCGTAAACGTTGCAGAAGATGCAAGAATTCTCCATTGTCCACATAACTTAACCATAGATTATAGGGTGAAGTCCCTTTAACAAATTTCATCTCGAAAGATGTTTGATTGGAAGCGGTATCTTGTAACGATAATTCTGGTATAGTTAACACTTCACCAGTGGGTGAAACGCCGGAACACAAAAAAGTTAGCCCTTGGATTAATTCTAATAAGCCTTGCTTTGTTCGTTGTAGAGTTGAATTCTGAAAAGGTATTTCTTCGTCAAAAACTTCTTTCAGAAAGTTTTCCACCTGGAATTAAATGGACGCGATATGAATAACGCAGTGAAATGCAAGCAGTATAACAACAAAATGATATTACTTTGTGCTTCAGAACGAGCAATTTGCCGAATATTTTACCACTATCATTACGATATACTTTATATCGAAGTATTATAACTGTACATATACTCTCGTCGATGACATTAGCACCTGAAAACAAAATATAAGGAGTTTTAGTTAGATAAGATTGGCGCGTCCCTTCACTCACACAAGCAAAACCAGCATTCCGAAGTGTTTCTCACTGATTTATCTTCAAACACTTTTCACAATTGCTTAAGATACATCATGAAATACATGGCAAATACTTACAATTTATTAATGCTTTGCTGTCCATTTTAGAAGGTTCATGAATTGTAAAACAAACAAAACGTTAGATTGCAGACATACTCCGATATAAATGAATCAACGCGATAATAATGATAATATGACTTCAGCAAAATAGATTTTTTACAGTTTCGTTAGTTTGTGAGCAAGCGAAAACATAGAAATACTGCAATTTTCACAAAATGGCTGAAAAATAACCTAATAACTTAAATTTGCATTCGGTATAACGTAAAAATTGTCTTCCCTTTACAATTTTCCCTTTTAATTAAAATAACAATGTGACCAAATGTGAAACTCGAAAATTCCCTCTTTTTGAAGTTTTTATTTGTAAACCATGCATACAGTGGGGCAAAGCAAAAATCTCAACGTTGATTGGTTGAAAAATATTTTTCACTGACAAAAAATAGCGGGTAATTTAAAAATACGGAGGATTTTTTTGCATGTCTAACAGGACATGAGATGTAATTTGTCACATTTGCAGTTTAAAAAAACTTTAAAATTAATAAAAATCGCGGAAATTTCACAATTTGGTAACACTGAAATTTAATTGACGACTTTCATAAACAATCGATGGCGATAAGGGATTATGATTCTGGATTTGGACTTTCGTGTATGAAATAATTATAAGCTGGAATGAAATGCGTAACACATTCATACAACTTTGAAATATCATCGAGAACCACAGCACCGGTGAAGTTGGCTCAACTTGAAAGAAAATAGGAAATTTTCTCATCCATCTTCTCACTTCAAGGTAAATTTTGTTAAAATTTTATCGAATGTGTTACATGATTCTGTTGTATTTAGTGGAAAATTTGCAGATGTCTGTCGAAGAAACTGAATGCGAGTTACAGCAATTGGTATCGTCTGACGAGGAAACTAATCAATTGAATAATGACAACGTAACACCACCTGGATCGAATATCATGAAACCATCTGCTTCTGATAATCTCAAGACTACACTTGCTGCTCAAAAACACCCTAGTGAATTCAGTTATCGTAGTAATAGTAAAGTAGGTTTAATTTTGCTGCGATATCGCCTAATTTTCGAGTCGATAACACTTTCGCATTACATTTAGATATCGTCAGGAGATAACAGTATACCAGAAGAATCCAGCTTTAGTTCGCGCATTTCTAGAAACACTACCACCATTCCATCGAGTACCAATATTTCTACCCATGCTTTCAATTTATCTTCGGGTGAGACTTCTTTTTTTAAAATATTTTTTTCTACTCGTGACCTTATTTAATAAATTTTATTGGTTGCGTTTCCAGGAAGCCATAGCGGAACAACTAGAATATTGGATCACAGACCTCCTCGTCCTCCGCAACCTAATTTGTCCAAATTACAAAGTAAAAAAGGTAATTAACTATATTATAACTATTGTTTTGTGAAGTTTTTAAGTAGTATAACTTTCTAAATGTAATTTTATTGATTTTGTTACCCGCTGCTACGTTTTGCTTGTAGTTGTAAGTTGAATTATTTCATTTGATCTTTTTAGTTTGCATATTTTGCTATATTTTGTTTTGCTTTTTTGTCACATCACGTAGTTTTGACATTAGATCGGTCCACTCAACATCATTGTTTTCTCTCAGATGCTATGGATGTCAGACAAATGGAACAAGCTTTATTGCAGCTTCTCGATGATTTTCACTCCGGCAAATTGAGAGCGTTTGGTGAGCGATGGATGCATTTTTTTATGTTTTTTTTTTTCAATTTAATGATGGAAAAATTGAATTTTAATTTCGTCGTAGGTAAGAACTGCAGTATGGAACAAATGACTGCAATTCATCAACAGCAAGAACATCTCGCTAGGTTACATTTTGAACTTGGAGCACAACAAGAACTTTTCGTACCTTTGAGTGAAGAAGGATTGAGGCAAGGTGTAGAGAATATGCGATCGTTGATGGATAGTTTAGAACAGTTGTCGTTGTCTATTGAAAAATTGCATGTTATAAATAGTAAAACTGATATTTAAAAGATGAGTGAATGGCGAGGAAGTATTTATGTTACCAATGCAAATAATTTTTGTTGTAGAGTGTGATTTTTATTCAAATTTTATAATTTTTTGATTGAGATTTTAGCTAAATCATTAATCGAAGTTCATATATTTTGATAACGATGGTTGTAATATGTCCTGAGGTAATTACTCTCAGCAACCAATGTGATAGTTTTTATATTCTATATCTATGCGTTTTCGATTATTTTTAAAAATGTATTTTATATTACGACCTTATCGAATTATATCTATTCGCTTTTCGGAGTGTGTTTTGATTTTGAAACTTTTGAACAAGGGTATAATACCAATAGACGATCATGTTTTTTAAATAAATTAAAATGAAATATAAAATAATTTATTTAAAAACGATCACAAACTTTAAAACAAGTTCGGTAATTGATAAATAACGACGATTAAAATAACATTAAGAATAAAAAAATCATTTTTCATTCTCTTGGTGTTCAACTGTGTAACCAGAAAGATAGTACCCACAGCTACTATTCATCATGTTATGTGGATGAGTTCGTTCGGTCAATACTTGATAAATACGAGATGAGTTTTCAAAAATTCTGAGAAAAGTAACGTCTTTCCGCTGCTTGAGTTCAACAAATAAGTTTACCAGCGGTTCTCTCAATTGGCTGTATACAACGAATGGTCTAGATGGAGCTAAGAATTGTAACATGGTACATAATTCGCGAGTAACACTTTCTTTACAAACAAAAATCAACCCATCAGCTTTCTCATTAGTTAAATTGCGCACTTCTTCAACTTGTTTCTCAAGTTCTTTAGTTTTTTTCTCTAATGCCACTGGATCAGCTTGATTCTTTCGTTTTGGATTTCCATTATCGTTATCAGGATTTAAATCGTCACTGTCTATGTTACATTCGTGAAATTTCGAATATTTTAGAAATATATAGGAACGAATGTGTACTAAACGAGCCAACTTTTCTTCAGGAAACTGCATCGCTTTTAACGCCTTTAATTTTTGAAAGGAAAAATTTGAGGTAACTACATTGATAAGTTTACCTCTATCACTCAACAATTCAGTAACGATGCTATGATTAGACCGAAGCAATTGTTTTCATAGATTATATATTTTCCGTCGGGTTGGAAAGTTAAAGATGTCGTGAACTGACTCAATGTTTCCATACGTAAACCCATGTACGGAGACGCAGCTGAACCTCGTAGTAAAACAGTCGCCAATAATCTGATGTTGGGTTTCAACACTTGTACGAAATCCGAGTACTTCTTGGACTTCTTTTTAAGATATTTTTGTTGGGCGAATTCGGTTTTTTGATTAAAACTTTTACTATTATTGATTATCTCTTGTAAAATTTCTTGAGAAGAATGTCCATTACTACGCATATTCAAGATTTCTTCTTTGGATAAAGACTGAGCGTTATTATCATCTTCGATGAGTCTGTTATCGGAGCCACTTTCGATGTGTTCCACTACGTTGATGTTCACTTCGTTTGGGTCGCAGTATTGTAGGACAAAATAATTTTCGTTATTACTTTTGATATGCTCGGTTTTAAATACTGACCAAAATGGTTTGCCGATTGTATTGTTGAGGTCGAAGTTGGAGGCGAAGAATTTCACGCGATTTCTATTATCTAAGCGATAGAGCATGAAATCATCACCACGTTTAAGAATGATATGATCTTTTTCGCGAACATTTTCGATCGGTACTTCGAAGTTGTCTGTCGTCGTCATGGTAGAAGATTTCAACGAAGTCGTGGCTTGGAGAATCTTTGGCTAAATTAAAAGTACGTACTCTTAGTTTTCAAAGATTGGGATCATATTTGAGGAAGTTATCATTTGAATTTCACTCGTTTACAAAATTATTTAACGCACATGTCGATTGAGTTCTCACTTCTTATCATTGTTATATTGTTGAATTCAGCGGTGTTGCTCAACGAGCATTTTTAAGAAGTTACACAACTTTTATATTCTAAAAAAGTATCACCTGATTGATGTGAAATTAGAAATTACGAATTTTAATTTGCATCTTGCACGTGATCTATCCATTCGGCAAAGATAACGACAGGTTGCCTAGCTTGACGCCTTGGAGATTGGCTCCGCGGGAATGACGTTCATTAGTTGAACAAATTTCGAGATTTTTGAAACCACCAATACGCACATCTAAAATGTTTTCTGCTCACTTTGATGTCACTCAAAACTGAAAATTCTGGATTTTCATTGGTTGGTTCAAGTTTTCATTCGTAAAAGTGAGCCCAATACAAAATGGAAATTTTGTAGGAGCATTCTGGAATTAGCCAGCCTGTACGACGTAATTGGCATTCTTCAATCTTAAATATTCTTCATTTCCATTTTCTTTTCATAACGAGGAAGGTATTTTAAACGGAATGAGTAGGAGTTTGAAGTTGAGAACTTAAAATAAAAATTTGGATTTAATATTATTCAATTTAAGGAAATTGCTGTGCTTGTTGTTTAAGTGAACTGTTGATTTTTCGTTGAATATTTGCCTAAATTTTATAACAGGTGTAAAGAAGTACAATGTCCAGCCGTAAGTATAAATCGGCTATACCCAAGTTTGTTATGCCGACAGCGTCTTCCATTATTTGTATTTTTTTTCTTCGAATTACTTAGCTAACCGATTCAGCGATTACTCATTCCAAGAATCATGGTTTATGAGTGTGGTGAGTATATGAATCGTCGAATCGGCAATGCAAAAATTTATTGTGCTAGTTTGAGCTTGAAAATCTCATAATCTCGCGAAATGATATTTATTTAATTCCTCACATTAATCTAGATATCAGTAACCGAACCCATCAAGTCACCGGAGCACTGTCGTTAAGGGAGGTTCGAGAAAAGCAAACCTTGAATTATAGAGGGGATCAACAAACCTATAAGAAGAAACAGTTAGAGGTAAGTTGATTTTTGTATTTTCCATTCATTTCAGTACCTACGCCTAACAAGCTTAATTGCATTATCACGCTATTCCTGTGCACAGAAAGATCAGAAAAGGAAGGCTGAACTGTTTAAACGATATGATTATCTTTTTAAAGGAAGAACATTATCTGATAATGCTCCAGAGAATCAAACTGAGGAAGATGATCCGTACACTCGCATCGAGAAGCTTGAAGTAAGTGTGTTATAGATTCATTAGTTACTTTACTTTATCTTTCAGTGTATGAGAATATTTTTAATGTAAATATTGTTATTTAGCGTGAAAACGAACACTTGCGTAGAGCGATGCAAAGAGGTAATCATGAAGAAAGTGGTGTGAAAATTGAACATGTTGACACCGGAACTCCACTTGTTGAAAATGGAATAGAAGTATGTCGCACTTACAGTACTATTGTGAAATATTAATTTTGTCGCTTTAGACCTTTCATGTCAAAGCCTTTCAATGATGAATTTATTACGACGGTCTTCTGTACTACAGTATTGATGATGCATGTAATTCTGATGCTGCGCTTGAAATATGATCGCATTTTCAAATTATGGAATATTTATATGTTACTAACAAATTAATTCATATTTTCATTTTAGCCAGAAAATGCTGCAGGTAGTGATGTAAATGATCATAAGAAGAAAGGTGAAAATACACTTATGAATTTACCATCTACTTATGTGCTTTCATCAAAAATCAAACTATGTTAATTAATGTTATTATTTCAGAAAGAGAAGAGGCGTTCCGCGAGGAAATGCGAATTGCTCGCGAAAAAATGCAAAAATTGTACAACGAGAAAATGAAAAAATGAGGTTCGTTGTTAAATTATGAGTGTTGAAGAAGTGTTCATAACACTTGATTATGATTTTCCTACGAATTTGATGATAATACTTATTAATTTTGTTCTATACCAGAATTAGTTGATATTGGTGTTGTAATACATACTTTATTTTTACAGAACTTTCATGTTGGTTCCTACCAAAACTGTGTTCTACTACTATATCTTAACGAAATGAACCATTATTTTTAACATTTTTTTCTTGAGATATTTTTATAAACTTTTTTTTTGTAAATACTTTCGATATCTTACTTCTTTTTTTTTTTATTTTTTTGAAACCACCATTTTTATGCATTTATTATTAAGGTAAACCCCTTGTAAGGTACTGTACCACTTATGTTTTTTATTAAAAAATATATTTCAACGTTCATTTTATTATTTTGAAAAATAAGGGAAATGAAGTGATAAAAGATCAATTTCATTATATATAATTTTATTGCGTTTATTTTTACTTCGAGTGAAGGTTCATAGATCGATAACTTTTTAAAATTACAAAAGAAATCGTGTAAGAATTGAGACTATTATCTTTTCTTGAAATTAAAACTGATACCTACAACAAAATTTCTTCCGTAAAACCTAATTTACATTGTTGAAATTCATTTGTTAAGTTGAGTAGTGCTCTTCAGAAAATCGAATGCAGAAATAAAAATTGAAAGCATTCTAAACGAAAAATATACTCGTATTAACAAATTTCGAATAAAGATATTGAAACGATCGAGATTCAAATGTAACAATAACGAAAAGAATGAGAAAATGAAAGAACAGTTTGGGGTGAAGCTTCGTGTCCATTTTGTAGGAGAGGATGATAACTTGAGGGGTTAGTTGTAAGTAGATATGTAATGTATGTTCAAGCGCACTCCTATTTTTCTCGAATTTTCCTTCATTTTTCATCATTCTAAAATATCTATATTTTTTAAATTGTTAATTTCGGAAAAATGGGAATTTTTTTAATTCTGCAGAGTGTGGAAAATTTAATAAAAAAATGGAGAAGACCTTCCGCGCGCTTGAGAGCACCAGAACATACATCAACTTGAAGAAAAATATTACCTCTGAAAAAAAGGAAGTAAACTTAAAAAAGTAGAGGAATTTGAGAAAGATGGATACAGAATATATAAAATTTTTGTAACTGTTTAAATGAAATATTAAGTGAAAAATAGTGTATATTTTCTTAAAAATCAGTAAAATGAATGATTTAAAAAATATGGATATTTCAGAATGTTGAAAAATGAAAAATTCGAGAAAAACATGAGCGCACTAGAACATACATTATATATCTACTGTTGTATAACGTATTCCGGGCTGTCCCACCTAACGTTCTTATGGTTCAGGGTAGTATTGATTCTCCTCGTCGCCCTATAACTTTCCCCATTCGCTTCCCCTCGCCATAGTAAACAATCGCGCTGCAATGTAGAGTTGGCGTTGGTGTGAGTTTCGACGTAAAGTTTGTACACTACAGTTTCGTGTATGAAAAAGCTTTTCGCAGTGTACGGCTTTGCGGAATCCCAAATTTTTCGCCTCCTATAACATTGGACGGGTAAATGCCAACCCGTCTCCGTCTGGCAAGTAAATTTTATCCCATCCGCTGTCCGCGCCGCTGTTAAACTTTTTCCAGTTGTAGCCGTGGATAAGTGGCAGAGTGTCATTCATTGGTTCTTGTAAGTTGTGTATTGCTGTAATACCGTTGACCGCTTATCGGTGCTTGGATTTAAGTAAATTCGGTGCGGTAATTACGCTATGATAGGCACGTTTTGGAATTTATGTCGCGCCTGTCCGTCCATGCCTATTGATAAGGTGAGTGTTTTAAATTATTCTGTAAATAGAGAAATTTTTCAAATGTAACCTTGACTTTAATAATCACTGATGTTATGTTTATTTAAATTATTTGGGAACTTGTGGTTTTGAAAAGTTTCTGTATTTACAATACATCCATAAATCATTGTATTTTCCTTCAAAAAAATCATCATAAGATATTATTTCAAATATTGGTGTTTTTACATTCTAGAGCCGTTCTGAATACAGAAGCACCTACCAATGGTACGAATATACCGGACCACGACAAGAAGTTGTTAAACAAGCGCCTCAGCTCACATCTCCAACTAGTTAGTTTTCTTTTTCACTGATTTGCTTATAGATATGTGAATTGAGAAGTCAAAGATAATTTATTAATTGAAGATTAGGCATGATGTTGAAGGTTGTTCAGCGAATATTTTTAAAATTGTCGCCCTTTTTGGAAGTATTTACCTGTACAGGAAATTGATTAGAAAAAGGCTGACAAAATAACTTCACTTGTGCTTATTTCCGGTCAAACTACATGTGAATTCATGCTTCGAATAGTATCGAAATTGATTCAGTCCTCCTTGCGTACACTCACTCATCTTGTGATATTACATCAATATATCCCTAGCGAAAATATTGGCGTGTCGTTTTGGAAAAGGGTAATAGATGATTATCAGGGGGAAAAACTGTAGTGGCAGTAAGAATTAATTATTTCTTCTTTACTATTATCCTGAATCGTAAGATACACATAAATTAGCCTTACACGCGGTAAGTATTGTAGTTTTCTCTATTCTCTCATCCCAGACGAAACTTGTCTAGGTTTTAGATTCATCTTGATGTTGCTTTGCTGTGCTTATATTATCTACTTAGTTCATGTGTTGAATTGATTCATTTCGGATATAGGAATCCAATCTAAGTTTGATAACTTATTCTACTGAGATTTTACTTTTATAATAATTTTTTTTAATGATAATTAACGTAAACATTTTAACAATAATTTGTGTCTGTTTATATTCTTGAATTCTGTTGTCCAGGAAATATTTACTACCTAGTACCTACCAAAGGTTATTGACCTACCAACCATTAACCCATTTACCTATTCAACTTTTTTTTTTGCTGAATTTGGCTTGCTGTGCAAAATTTTTTGATTTCGTATAAACTCTTGTAAAGCCAAAAAAGTTGATTTTTTTTGGAAAATTCGACATCGAATCGAAATTCTTCTTTGGAACATTATTGCTTTTTCTTACTTTTTCATGTTCTACAAGGCGGCCATTTCGTGATGTAAGATGCAAATGTAATATATCATTTCCGAAAGAGCGTCGTATTCTGTTGTATTTCAGTTTTCGAAAATTTGGCTCATGATCGAATTTATATCAATAGGCTTCCATCATGTTAAATTCTTGAAGTGAATTCGCTTGAACAAGCCTGGTCAAGTTTCATTTGTAATTTTATTTTGGTAGTAGTTGTATGAAGTCTTCAAAATAATCGTTCAAACCACGTGGTGCCTAAGCCGTAACTTATTTCTGATTCTTATTAAGAAATTTCCCGTGGAAAATTTTTCGCAGTTCGAGTAAGAAATGTTTTCTATTGCATGAAACTGTGTGTTAGAAGACAACATGATCATGGTGAAATGTAACCAAACTGTTGATGTATTATTACACTTTTTATCTTCAAAGTTTTTTCAAGACTTTTGTGTTTTTATGCAGTGTTTTTTAACGATGTGCAAATTGAAAATAATGAGAATAACACCGGTTTTTACTGAAAATTCACAATTCTCGTATAACGAAAGCGCATTATATCTAATGTGTTCTGGAATGACAAACATTTGTAAGTGTTTTCTTATTATATGAAAAAAAGAACAGAGAAAACATCCCTTTGTAAAATCTCGTGTTTCATTTAGCATCATGAGAATAGCTTTTATTTATCGATTACCTAACCACATACTTTCTTTTTATACACCGAATTATTAATAGTTCGGAAGAAATGAAACGATAGTTTACGTATTTGGGTCAGTAACTGATAAAGTGCCTTTCTTTTATCCCTTATGGTTTAACCATCGTTGTGGACGTGATGAAATGTGTTATACCACGGATTTAATTTTCAACGTCATCAAATGAAGTTGAGAAATTATGCAAATTACGTGTTAAGCTTCTTCCTTTGGGGAACCTCTGATTTAATAATTTTAGGGTCATGTTTTGTGGATATTAATTTACGTTCTTTTGTTGGAATTTGCATTTTTCATCATTCAGCGTTAATCTAATTGTACGAATTTCATTGGTATGTATGAGATGGATACTATTCTAGCCTATTTTATATTTCGAAAGTAATGGATGAACTATCAACTTTACTGAGAGTTTATTAACTTCATTTTTTTCAACCTTTTCGACAAGTATCCCGTATATAGAAGGAAATTCCGAGCATGTTATTACTTATTCTTGCTTAACACGCGAATTCAAGTTGGTTTCTTCTATCAAAACGGAGATTTATGGCGTTTATGTTATGAAATGATGAAATTTCTCTTCCGTAAAGTATTCGTAATAAAATGTTGGCGACGGAAAGCTTTAGAAAAATGTACCCAAATGGCGGATATTTTTCTTCTCATCAACATCCAGAAAGCTAAGAAGGCTAAAATATGTATTTTTATTATGTTTAGCTGAGTTTTGATGAAAATTGTAGCTATTACAGCCTGACTTATATGTAAAAGATCGGATAGTGGGTAGAGTCTTTATACCTTTAGGTTTCAGACTGTTTAAATTATACTTACCTATGATCGTAACATGTATGTCACATTTTATGAGGAAATGAATTTTACCATATATCTCATTTAGAGACAGCGCAAGGAAAATTTTATTGGTATGGGAATTAACATGTAGTTTCATGATGAATCCAGTCTGAAAATGCGATCTTATTAACCACTGTACGCTGAGTTTTGTTTACCAAATGTGAGTTGTTAAATTCTTTTTTTGCCTTCCCCATAACGCTTCTTTACTCCGTTTTGGTAGCATGCCCCCCCCCCCATACGTCAATATCGTATCACGAACAAGTGTGAATGAAAATCTCTCAAAATTTAATCACATGTTCTTGTGAGTATCTATTGTTAAATTTTTCAATCTTTGATTCGATTTCTGATTACTTTCGTTCTCATTTCGGTCATCACATTCTAAAATATAAAGCGTGTCTGTGGTATTAAAATTAGTTTATGAATATATTAAAAAATGAATAGCACGATATTTCAGACTGAAAAGTTTTCGCTTCCAATATCCCAAGAATCGGAACATGATCATTAAAATTCGCTGGAAGAGTTCAACTGTACGCTCGAACAAAATTACATATGCCTGTATTGCCTGTTCGAACGAGTTGTTGAAAATAAAACCACATCGAGGACACGGTGCTTAGGGCCTTTTCTCGAACATGACGGTTAAACTTTGCTTCCATTGGTACAATTTGCCGCATAATCTGCAATCGAATCTCATCATTACTTTTATAAACAATCTAAATTACTTCATATTTGTACATTAATGGATAACGTTATAAAGGACCATAATATGAGCACATCTCCTCGGTGTTGAACTTATAATTATATTTTACTTGAGTTTTTAATAAAAACGATAGCTATTATAGCCTACCTCTTTTTGGTTGGATGGGGTTGGGGAGGGTGCGGGTGTGGTCTTCACTTTTTTGCTTTTCAGACCATTGTGTCCAGCTTTTTGTATATGTGTATATATCAGAGGTATTAATGAAAATCACTGGAAATTTGATGAGAGATTTTTTCTTTAGAAGCAAAAAAGGTACTTTTTTATTTATTCGATACATCTCAAAATGGCGGATCATTCAAGTTTTTAACGGGATTGGAGGAGGGTTAAATAACTTAAAATTTTTGTTTTTCATCTCATATGAAAGAGTGAGTCACGGACACCAACATATACAGATTTCAGATTCTCAAGTGCATTTGGAGGAGATTTGAAGCAAATTTTGAATTATGAATTTTGTTGAATTTCCATATTTATTCTCCGAATAACCTAAAAAAGTCCAAGTGTGCGGAGTTAATTGGTGCCTAGAATGTGGCCTCTTGAATTTGAGTCAGAATAAATACAAAATGTCGGATCACCAATATTTGAGTGGAGCTTGAGGAGCCTCAAAATTGTAAAAATGTAATTAATATGAACTCATATTATGAAATGAGAAGTATACATTATACCCAATTGACTTCTATGTATGATGTTTGAGGGAAAGAGGGAGATTTATCGACCTTATAATGCGGTGGGGTACAAGAGAGGTAGAATTTTTTATTGCGGTGTCGTATGATAAAATGAGCCCAAGTGACTAACTTATTCTAATTTAGTTTCCCGAGTGAATTTAGAGGGGAAATTGCCAAGGGAAATTTCATGAATCATCCATATCTCCTCACCTAATCAGTTTAGAAAGTTCAAACGTTGTGTGTGAGGTTAGTTGATGACCAGAATATTAGCTCTCAAATTCGGATCAAAATGGATCCAAAATGGCGGATCGTAAAAATTTTAAGGTAATTTGAGGCGCATCTAGTAACTATAATTTGAAAATATGTGTTCATATGGTTATTGCAAGAAATACTACATTTGTTCTTAATTTAACTTCCTTAGTTGGTTTGAAAGGGATAGGAAGGAAATTTTCACACTTGGTGGTTCAAAATTTCGGTCAAGGATGTTCTTCAATGGTATCCACCTATTACCCAAAGAATTGGCTATATCCAGCTATACCCTTTAATGAATATACACTGTGTCCAACTTATGTTACGGGTCCGGTTAGATATGTAAGTCGCCGATCTGCTTGAATGGTTGCCTATATTGAAGTACGACAGACGCCTACACACATGCCGTATAAATTTCATCTGATACGGGTGTAGTTTTTTCGTAGCAATGTTGCCAATGTGAAAAATTGATAGTTATGAAAAAAAAATTTTCGATTTGAAGAAATAAGGTGGGCACTGTATAGAGGTTGATTAAATAAGTAAAATCTGTTATATACACAAATTGCCTAACTTGAGATTTGAAGGTGCAATTATCGAAAAAATCATTGAAAAAAATGTATTCAAGAAATCTTATTATACTCTTTGTGATGAACGAAAATGGTGCTTTACAAAAATCAATGTATCTTGAGTAATGAAGGCGCTGTGTGGATTACTACTTTCTTTGGGTATTACAGAACAACATAAAAAAAAAAAATTGATGAAATAAATACTCACAACATATTTATTGAAAAAGTTCGTTCCCACAATGTCATGTCATCATAAATTGATCGAAATTTGGAAAACATATTTTGTGATTTTTCTATGTCGATCGGCTAGCACTCATATCATCCTCTACTATTAAACTTGAAGGGATGATGAAAAAATTCATCCCTAGTCCTCATCTATTTTCAGCGTGTGGAAGTGAATAATTTCGATTGTTAGGTACCCTGAAGTATGTATTGCCCATTAAAAATACTAAGAAATTGATAAACAATTCAAAAAAGTAAAAATAATAAAATAAGAATTTATTTATTTTCAAAAATTTTTAATAATTATACACTTATTCACCCAATGATATACACACACTGCACCTTCAGTTCTCAAGATATGCGATTTTTGCAAAGCACCATTTTTGTTCATCTCAAAGAGTTGAATAAAATTCCTTGAACAATTTTTTTTTATGATTTTTTTGGATAATTGCCCCTTCAAATCTCAAGGTAGGCAATTTGTGCATGTAACATTTTTACTTATTTAATCAACCTCTATCCAGTGTCCATCAAATTTTTTCAAAATCGTATTTTTTTAAATTTTTTCATAACTTTATTTTTCACATTGGCAACACTGCTACAAAAAACCTAGGCCCGTATCAAAGTGGTTTGACCTATAACAGGTTAAACCATTCCGGCTGGCCACCGAGAAATTTTAATAAATTTCTATTGGTTCTCCCAGCCACAAGATTCTGAAAACAACAACCAATGAAAATGAAAAATATTTGGATCTGAATGATGTCAATATGAGCAGCTAAATGTACACGTGGACTCATCACTTTAGCGGCGTAAGGGGGGAAATCGAAATTTTATCAATGCTCATTAAGACTGATGCCTTATTGGCTGTTGATATTATCAACTCACAGTTGCTCATATTGACGTCATCAGTAAACAATGCACTTAAAAAAATAAAGTTGAAATTTTTCACATGATCTCAAATGGTGTAACCTGTTATAGGTCAAACCACTTTGGGCCCGTATGATATGAAATTTATATAGCGCGTAGGTAGGTGCCTGAGGTACTTCCATATAGGCAACCATTCAAGCAGATCGGCGACTTACATATCTGACTGTTCCCTCGTTAGTTGCCCATTAAATCAGAAAGTACTTTTATTTGAAATTTAATTTAAACCTTTCGACTTTGAATGTAGAAATCATTAAGTATTGAAGTACTAAACTGACTCCTCGCTGAATTTTTCTAGTGTTTGCTTCAGTTAAAAAAAGTTGTTTTTAATAGATCCGCAAACTGCGAGGGTACTAAGATCAGTTAGACATAGTGTAGAGATTAGTATGATTCTTCGATTCAAGGTAAGAATTCTCATCGTGCTAGATGCTGGTGTAAAATCTAATTTGAACATGAATTCATTAAAAATTCAGCTCCGGTTATGCTGCGTGGCTGCTTATGTTTTTTTTTTCGCGAAATCATCGACATGAATTTTTGATTTACAGAGGGTAAAGGAAATGCTTTCATTTTGTAAATTTTTCATGTTACCGAATTCTTGTCAGAATATCAACGCTCGAAATTATTACTTTTTAGATCGACTAAAAAATTCGGAAATTTTCAAAACTATCAAAGGTTAAACCGTAGTAAATGATTCAACGATGTTAAAGCTGCGGCGAACTGCTGCATGTTTCATTAATGAACTCGACATTACGAAAGGGTAAATTGAAAAAAAAGGAAATAACTCCGAAGCAACGTGTTATGCTGAAATTAAAACGATTTGGCGGATACAACATTTACGCTAGACATTTATAGCGATGCGAAAAAAAGCTGCAATTTCAGCTATTTAAATCGATATGAGAACGTTTTTCGGAGAAATTTGTGGAAAAGACTTGG
Organism: Phenacoccus solenopsis; assembly: GCA_009761765.1. Lineage (NCBI taxonomy): Eukaryota > Metazoa > Arthropoda > Insecta > Hemiptera > Pseudococcidae > Phenacoccus > Phenacoccus solenopsis. Next base: position 6,932,820 of record CM019756.1, read on the forward strand.
CTTACATGGCGCTACGCCTAACATCGTACACTTCGGAAGCGAAAAAAAGTTCGTGGTATGAATACCGAAAGGATTGAATAATATCCCAACATTTCCCCTCGCGTGTCTGTTGAATAACATTTTTTATGTACACCAATTAAGGAAAAATGTAAGGAAAATGGTTCGGCGTTATAAGCGTTAAAATAAATTTGTGAAATTCGCGAGCTATTCGCAAGGCGAGAGGAATGTTTACTTCGGAATTTATGCATTAACGCTTTTTAAAAAGTTCACATCAGGCTGTCAATCAATGCGTCGCCATCGATCGTTAATATTTGGAATTTTTCGGTTTTCCGAAGTCAACGACCTGAGAAAATAATTTACCTGTCGAGTGAAAGAGCCGCTTCAGCGTTTGCTCCGTATGGATTATTTTACGGTGGTGTAGAAGTTGATAAAGGCCGTTGTGATTGCGTCCTCGAGTTGAATAACCGGAAAGATTAATAAGAGGTAGCTGAGGGTGAGATTTTAATGAGGAGCTTTCGAACGGAATTTTTTCAACTTGTTCTTATTTCCCCGAACGACTATTTCGTGAAACCTCCCAGAGTATGGCAAAGGATTCGGTTGTAATTAAGCGGAACCATTAAAATTGGGCGAGAATTATGGCGCTTCGTTAACATTTCCTTAATGAGAATGGTAAAGCCTTGAAATAGCTTATATGGAGTTTACGCGAATGTTTGGAAATGTCTCAAAATCGATATTTCTTGAAACTTGGTCACCGTAAAATTTCACTAGGAAGGTGAAATTTCGCGGAATTTTGTGAACGTTCGAGGAAAATCGTGAAAACGAGTAGAATTTTAAATCAGTGTAGATGAAATGTCGAATAAATGTTCATAATTTAATTCATGTTTTGTGTACATTTGCATACCATCGTTTGATCTTTCTTCAGGTGCGTTGTGTGAACGGCAAACTGAATAGGCAATTTTATTAACACGAATAGGTGCGAAAGGAAAGTTTTTTTTTCTTTTTAGCTTAGTTAATAATTAACAAGCTATGAGCTAGATGCTCCTTGCAATAGGTTATTGCTTTTTTTAGATCAATTTGACCTTTCAATCGTACATGTCACCAGATGGTGCAGCCTTAACTAATGAGATCTTTTGGTTCAATATAAATCCAATTTTACAAGGTGAAAATCGACTAACAACTTTACAAAATAAAAAGAAAAATATAATCATAATTATAATATACTAATAATTATATATTTTCTAATATAATCTTATTTCTGGATTCGGAATATTATGTTCGCTAATTGTCTGAATAAAAAAATGGTGATTACCTTATGGTTTCTCCCTCCCTAAAAACGATAGCTTTTATCAGTGGCTTAGTCAAGGGAAGCCCAAGGGGTCCATTCCCTATCCCCCACCCCCTTGAGCTCAAGAAAATTATCGATTTGTTAAAAGTGTGTAACATTTGGAAATATTTACGAGGTCATAGAAAACTTGATTTCTTTTCATAAAACTGAAATCAAGACGAAATTAAAATTTAAAATATGAAAATAGTAGTTTTTTAGTTTTTTCAAAATTTCACCTTCCTTTGCTCAGGCATGATAAAATTATAATTTGCTTGTAATTTTACAAATACTCTTCTTGGATCATTCCTCTTTTTTTATGCTACATGATGCTACATAAAAATTTTGAACAAATTTTCAATCAACCCTCTCCTGCGACATGAAGTTTAACCCCTCCACTAGAGGAATTCGTAGCTACACCTCAGGCTAGGGGTCAGAACTACTCCCTGAGGTCACTTTTTTAAATAATTTTATCATTATTTTTCTCGACGTGGAAGGGAGTTATGGAGATTGAAATGGTGCTATTTCATATATGTACTAAAGACAGTTGACCTTGAAATTAGAAAGTCCAGTAAATAATGTATTGTGACTAATTTGTGCTCGCTGAATTCGAATTTGTGATAAATTTTTGAAAATATTGCATACCCACTTATTAGCAGGGGTGTTTATTTCGACATATTTTTACTAATTTGAGGCTTTTTAAGCTCTACTCAAATTTTGATAATCCATCATTTTGAATCCATTTTTACCCTAATTCATGAGTTCGTATTCTGGTCATCAACTGATCGCACATACTTAGTTTGACCTTTTTATATTGATTTAATGAGAAGGTATAGAAGATTCTAGAAATTTTACGACTCGCAACTTCCTCAAAAAAACATTTTTCGCTCCAACTCGCCTCCAAATGCACTTGGCTAACTAAAATTTGCGTGTGTTGGTGTCTGTAACTCGTTCTTTCGTATGAGATAAAAAACGAAAATTTTGACCTATTTGCCCCTTCTTCAGCCACGCTTAAAATTTGAGTGATCCGCCATTTTGGGGCGAATACCCGCCAGCGTTACGCGTGCTGGAAAAAAATACGCTAAAAAGTTGCACATTCGCCGAATGATTACCAGTGTTCTGAAACTCGAAGATTTGAAGACCCCACTCTCCCCCTATCCTTCTTCCGCAATCAGGTAGACTGCAATAGTTAACGTTTTTATTAAAAACTCAACTAAAAACATGCGCGTTTTGTTGAGTTACAAATAGTGTCCGGAATCTTATGACCGGCAGTGTATGTGCCATTAAGTTGAGCATTTGTTGTATGACTGTCACAAATGGTGTAAAACGCAAAGATCTCCCTCTCCCTGCCCACCTCTCCTTCCCAAATCAGATAGGTTGGAATTACTATCATTTTGACTAAAGACATTGAGTTTTTGGGAGTCCTCGTACTGTCCTGAAATTAAAGTGAAATGCCATTCCGAATTGAATTAAAAATCTGATTAAAAGCCAGAGATTGTCATTATGAACGAGACCTCTAATTGAATTTTGAGTGATTTTCATGTCAATTGTCGTTCAGCTTTCGAAATGTCGAAGAAAATATTAGTTGAACTTATAGGAATGAACTTCAAATGATCTGAAACGGCATAGAACTCCTCCCCGCACCCCTCTATCTCAGATCAGGTAGGTTTAATATCGATCGCTTTAATTAAGAACGCAAAGGCAAATAATATCGAACACCTATAAAATTTCCAAAGTTTATAACCCATATCATGGATTAGCCAATTAGCCATACATGGATGGCTCACCGGTATATACGAATTCATTAACTCTTGAAGGGTGGCATCTAAAGAAATTCCCCGCAAATGAAATTGTGATTGGTAGTATACTAAAATAAGTTAACCATGCTATAAAAATGAATAAATTATCAATTTAGAAGTTCTTGAAGGTGAGTAGTCTAACACAGGTTGAATATTCGGTTGGTTAGCTCTCCTTCAGCTCACTAAAATGTTCCCGTTGGTGTTTAATGAGGTTCCTTGCGATCAGATATTCCTTTTTCAGATTTTTTTTCTCTATTTTATTATGTAAATAATTAATTTGGTATAATGGTCGATTTCCCTTCTGAAGTTTTCTTATTTAATCAGGTGTGGGTTGATTGCCTGAATTTTCTAATTTCATTAGATTAGCTAAATTTTCTCAATTTCCATTGTATCTTTTTGTATCCAAAAAATAAAAATTACTTGGTAAGCGTAAAAATTAGTATACCCATCTCGATGTTTGTCAAAATTACATCAAAGGGTATACCCGAATAAGGGGTGATTTTGGCCCCAAGCGCTTTTTGGCTCCTATACCCCTCAGATGGTGTGCCTAGACTAGAAAAAATTTTTCGCCAAGTTTTGGACCCCTACCCTCCCTCCATTCACGTCTTACCCATTTTATTGCCGTTTTTTCACGAATTTTTCATTTCGTTCAAAATGAAGGAAATTTTTTGTTCTTTCGCACATAGGTAGGTATCATAGTGGTGTATCTGAGATAAAATTTTGAGCAATTTTCGTTCATTCCTTCATGGGGTTTTGGCCATTTGAAATTTTCAACTGTAAAAAATACCTTAATAGGGATAAAAGACCACTTTTTTGGAGTATACTAAAAACGTGCTTTTTTATGTAGATTTATCTTACGTATTCAGTTTTGAGATTTAGAAATGTCGTGGACCGCCAAATCTGGAAAACGTATCATATAATCGATTTTTTCTATTTTTCGGATGCTAATAATTTTATTTTTCATTTTAAAATTAAAAAAAAAAAAAAAATACCCAGAGTAATACGAGTAGCGCAACATTCAGACATGGTTTTTCCTCTCTATAGCCGCTGGATCGATTCATAACCATAACCACACTGGGCTACTAGAAGGGCCCAATGAGTTTTTACATTTCACTAGCCCATAAACAGATCGATTGGAGGCCATCTTCATCGTCGTACGTAGCAGTTGAAAAGTTGCAGATTGAAGCTGCACAAAAATTTGAAATTTCTTCTATTAAGATTTTAAAATCTTTCCCACTTTTCATGATACGGTATTACCAACAATTTTTTTTGAGCATTTTAGAAAGATTTTGGGCATAAAACTCAAAATTATTGACAATTCGGAAGGTGAAAAATTGGTAACGTTGCATTGTAAAATTTTCATTTTACATAACTTCTATTATAACAGACAGAACATTTTTTCTTTTTCTTTCCATCGTAATACTTATAATATTATAAAGGTAGAAGACGTGTGTAACGTTTACTACATAGTATACCAATATTGTAGATTTTCTTCAACACGAAATTATTGCGATACACTGTTAGCTGAAGGGGAGTGAGGGGAAGGGCTGAATATTGCACTACTCGTATTACTGGGGTATTATTATTTTTTTTTTTTAATTTTAAAATGAAAAATAAAATTATTAGCATCCGAAAAATAGAAAAAATCGATTATATGATACGTTTTCCAGATTTGGCGGTCCACGACATTTCTAAATCTCAAAACTGAATACGTAAGATAAATCTACATAAAAAAGCACGTTTTTAGTATACTTCAAAAAAGTGCTCTTTTATCCCTATTAAGGTATTTTTTACAGTTGAAAATTTCAAATGGCCAAAACCCCATGAAGGAATGAACGAAAATTGCTCAAAATTTTATCTCAGATACACTACTATGATACCTACCTATGTGCGAAAGAACAGAAAATTTCCTTCATTCTGAACGAAATGAAAAATTCGTAAAAAAACGGCAATAAAATGGGTGTGGGACGTGAATGGAGGGAGGGTAGGAGTCCAAAACTTGGCGAAAAATTTTTTCTGGTCTAGGCACATCACCTGAGGGGTATAGGAGCCAAAAAGCGCTTGGGGCCAAAATCACCCATTATTCGGGTATACCCTTTCGAGCGGAAAAACGATGCAGTGATTAAGCAGCTGAACAGAAGAATTTGAAAATGCTCGCAGGGGAAACTTATCAAACAATGTTCTCGATGAATACATCAACGCCAACGGGTATGTCTCAGAATATGATAATCATACGTCTGAACATGATGATAAAATGACTTTGGAGCAGAGCATCGATGATGACTATGAAAAAATAAACCAACCTAACTTGCAGCCCGTTATTACCTGCCAGTTTTGCGACATCCTGAATTCCTGATATTAAAACTGTACAGGCAAGACCTCGTGTGCTAAGGTCATCCTACGGTGAAGGCACTTCTGAATGCCTATTTAGCAAATGATGGTACTCCCTGGAGTAAATTTCATTTTAAGGTTTATGATAGTTTTTGAGCTACATATTTATACTGGCAGCCCAGGTAAAATCTCAAGTTGATGTCGCTGATATTATTGGAATAGTTTCGATTTCAGAGTAGGCATTGTTTAGGTTGCCAAAAAAAAAAAACGTAAGCAGCCATGCCGCATTACTGGAGCTTGTTTTGATTTAGTAATAACCTTGCTTAACCGTTCATCACTACAGGCCACACCCAATACCAAGTCTGGAAACCCCTACCCTATCCTTTCCAAAAACACTTAAGAAATTCAATTTGGCACAAATGTAGTATTTCTTGCCATGAAATAATCATGCGAACACATATTTCTCAAATTATAACTATTTTAGGGTCCTCAAATTATCTTCAAATTTTGTAAATCCGCCATTTTGGAACCATTTTGACTCAAATTTAAGTGGTTATGTTCTGGTCACAAACTAATCCTACACACAAAGTTTGACCATTCTAGGCCGATTTGGTGATGAGATATGGAAGATTCATGAAATTTCCTGCAGCAATTTCCCCTCCAAAAGCCGTTTTTTGCTCTAACTCCCCTCCAAAATCACTGAGGAAGCTAAAATCAAAATACGTTTGTCACTTGGGCTCATTTTATCATATGACACAGCAATAAAAAATTTTCGACCCCTCCTGTACCCCCACCACTATTTTAGGTTGGTAACCCCGCCTTCCCCCTCCAACATCATGTATGGAAGTGAATTCGGGATATAGTATACAACTTATCCCCAATAACCATATGAATTCATATTAATTACATTTTTACCAACTTGAGGCTCCTCAAGCTCTACTCAAAATTTTGATAATCCGCCATTTTGAATCCATTTTGATCCAAATTCAAGAGGTCATATTGTGGTCACCAACTAACCTCACACACAAAATTTGACCTCTTTAACTTGATTTGGTGGGGAGATATGGAAGATTCAAGAAATTTCATGACTCAAAACTTCCTCAAAAAGCCGTTTTTTGATCTAACTCCTCTCAATATGCACTCAAGAAGCTGAAATTTGGATATGTTAGTATCCGTGACTCACTCTTTCATATGAAATCAAAAACGAAAAATTTGAGCTATTTGCCCCTTCTCCAGCCCCCCTCAAAATTTGAGTGATCCGCCATTTTGAAATTTATCGAAAAAACAAAAAAACTATTTTTGCGCATTTTCAAGAAGAGTCTCTCACCAAATTTTGAGTGAATTTTATGAATACTCGCCGGCGCTACGCGTGGGGGAAAAAATATATATATACCAAAAAGTTGGACATTTGCCAGATGATTACAGATGGTCTGAAACGCAAAGATTTGAAGACCCCACCCTCCCCCGACCTTCCCTTCCCAAATCAGGTAGGCTGTAATAGCTATCGTTTTGTTAAAAACTCAGCTAAAAAGATAACTCCATCTGGCGATGTTGAGTGACATTTCGGCGAATTCCTCAGCATGCCACTCTTCAAGGGTTAAACGATATTCCTAATACTGACTGAAATATTCAAGTATTCTCGAAGCTATTCGTCTAGAGGTTTTTTCTACAATTACTCTTCTCAAGATTAAATAAGTAACGCCCCTCCCCCCCACCTTGTTTTCTACGTGCTTCATAGTCTCAAGTAATTTGTAAATTTAGCTTATTTATGTTTGTCGCCGTAGCCGAGATTACAAATTCATGCATTTAATTTTGCAGAACCCGAAGAAAACGGTCTAAAAGGCGGTATACAAGCTACGCTAATTAATATTAATAAAAGCGATGCACCGAAGCGCACCAAAGAAAATACTGTCGATGGTAAGTTAGCTTGTTCGCTATTCGAGTATAATGTACGTATAGTTCTCGGTTTCGTCAAAATGTCGCCGTATGTCTCCGGAGAGTTGTAGCGAGCTAGATGGCGAATATAATTTGGGTGTTTTATTAGCGTTGTTTTTTTTTTCATCGGTTAAGCCGCTTGGTGGAATTTCTTTCTCTCTGCGCCGTTTAAATTATTCGTCGAATTTTGCATAGAGGCTTTTGTTTCGAGCCGCATAGTTCTCAAATGGTATTAATATATATTCCCTGGAAAGGAAATTTTATGCGAATTTGCATTTTTATTACAACTACGTAAGCACTAAAGAACGGTAATCTTTGGATTGCGATGCGGCACGCGACTGCGTGGATCCTAGTATCGATACTCGAAGAAACCAATATGATGGAAATTACGCGAAATTATACAAGCCAAGTGTATTCGTATGGCAAAAATTTGGCGAATTTTCGCTCGAAACGAATTCTTATCGGTGTAGGTGTTCAGGTGCGTTTCTGCAGCTCGTGCGACGCGTCTACTAATCAATATTAATTCAGCGAAACGAGCGGTCGACGAAATAGGCGTATAATAAAATTAAACCGAAGTGCATATAATGGACGACAATCACGAATCCGGTGTGGCGTCCGAGTACACCTCATTGGCGACATATTTCTACGAGAATTATTCTTGCAGAGAGTGCTCGAAGCTGTGATTGAGGTTGGGAAGTGTATGGAATTTACGTCATTTAGGTGGATAATCGATTTGGCGCGCTTTCGTAATGGAAAAATCATTCGCTGGTTCATTACACGTAATAGAGGTAGCTACTAGATACCGTGGCAGGTATAATTTTACAGCGCATTTGTTGTAGTGTAGGCCAATAAGACGAATTAGTCGTAGAAGCAGAGATGTGAGATCGGTATCGCGTCGCGTTCGTTTTCTTATATCGTATGAATGTTCATTTTGTGACAAGATTTATGCCGGTATTTGAAGGATTGGGCGTTCACTTTTACTTTTAAATATCGATCGGCGCCTAACCGAACGTCGTTTGGTAATCAGCAACCTTGATTGTTATATTAATTCCGCCTGCGACGAACGGCTCATACATATACGAAGGTGAGTACTGTATTTATGTAGAATTGTTGTTTAGGAATCGTGAATAAAAATGAAAATGAGGATGAGAAATGCCCGTAGTGAGGGTGAACTATGGGACTTGAGGTTTTAAAACTTTTTCATAATTTTAATTTGATTTTTTTTTTTTTGAATTTTCATTGAATTTTTTTCAAATTTTTTTATTTTAGGACAATTTTGAGGATTTTTTTGAAAAAAAAAATTCTGCGTTCTATTCTTGTTAAACTATTTATTTGGAATATTGATTTACGTTTATAAAATAGCGCTACCCCGTGGGAACTCTCGCGTTTACACTAGTTGGTTAATTACTAATAAATGAATACATGTAGCGCCCCTCCATGGGGGCACTCGCGCGGTTAAATCATCATTGCTAAACGAATATTTGATGCACCGTTATCAACCCTCTGTGGAGCTCGGCGCATGCCCAGCGCTCGCAGGCAATTGGGAACGAAAATTCCCCCTTTGCCCTCTCGGGACATCCCCTAGGACTAGTCGTTCCCCACCTGTCCTCTGCCGATGCCCAATACCAAAAGGAATATGAGTAGAAAAAGAATAATGTTTCTGCGTCCCAAAATTTTATAGCTGCAGTATACTGGCAACCCTGCTAATGTAGTTTTTATATTCTGCAATTGTAAGAATTGCGCATATGTTGACATACCCGGTTTTCGAGGGGGCGGGGGGACCAAGTCGACCTAGAGAGGTCAAACTTCGTATGTAAGGTTAGTTAGGGACCATGATATTACACACCGAAGTGTGTTCAGAATGCATCCAGAATGACAGATCGTCAAAATTTAGGCCTCAAATAACTACAAATGTGATTAATATGAGCTCTCGTATAATTGTTGAAGATAAGAAGTATACTATATATCATATTCATTATGGAGGGGTACAAGAGAGATGAAAAATGGCACTACAAAGAAATATTGATGAAGAATTAGCCAAAGTTGCTAAAAAACGTAAGCAGCCATGCTGCATTGCTGGAGCTGAATTTTTAACTGAGGTTTGCTCAGGTTTGCATATAACATTGCTAATCGCTTCATGTCTACAGGCCACACTCAATGCAAAGTCTGCAAATCCCTACACTATCCCTTCGAAAACCACTTGAAAAGTTAAATTTAGAACAAATGTGGTATTTCTTACCGTGCAATAATCATATGAACACATATTTCTCAAATAATGACTGTACTCGAGGCTCCTCAAATCATCCTCAAACTTTTAAGGTCCGCCATTTTGCATTCATTTTGACCCACATTTAAAGAAATCATATTCCGGTCATGAGATGGAACCCTATATATGAAGTTTGACCTTTGTAGGTCGACTTGGTGAGGAGATATGGAAGATTCATGAAATTTTCTGATGCAGCAATTTCCCCTCTAAAAGTGGTTTTTTGATCTAACTCCACTCCAACTTCATTTGGGAAGCTAAAATCAGAACAGGTTAATTGCGTGAGCCTATTTTACCATATAACACCCCAATAAAAAATTGTCGACCTTTTATATACATCCACCGCATTTTGAGGTTGATAACCTCTCCTTTTCCCCTCCAATGTCATGTGTGAAGGTGCATCTCAAATAAAGTATACTTTCATTCCCAATAATCGTATGAGTTCATATTAATCTTATTTTCACTAATTTGAGGCTCCTCAAGTTCTACTCAAATTTTGATAATCCACCATTTTGGATTCATTTTGAGCCGAATTTAAGAGTTCGTATTCTGGTCACCATGTAACTCTACACACAAAGTTTGACCTTTCTTGGTCGATTTGATGAGGAGACATAGAAGATCAAGAAATTTCATGACTCAGAACTTACTCAAAAAGTCGTTTTTTGTAAAACTTTTCTCAGAATGCACTTAGGAAGCTGAAATTTGTATATGTTGGTGTCCGTGACTTACTCTTTCATATAGATGAAAAACGAAACATTTCAGCTGTCTGCCTCTTCTCCATGCCCCATCAAAATTTGAGTGATCCACCATTTTGAACTTTATAGAAAAAACAAAAAACATACTTTTGCGCATTTTCAAGTAGAATCCGTCACCAAATTTTGAGCGAATCTTACAGCTTTCGTTTTTAAGTTGAATACTCAGCTAAAAATTCGTGATCTCATGGTTATTTTTGGTGGAAAGACGAAATTACAACAACAGAAGATAATCATTATAATGAACAATGAAAAGAGAACGACATATTTTGTGACTTGAAACTCCAAACGTATAAAAAATACTAGCACCATTAGAACTATTTTTGTTGTATTGTGAGGTCTCAACTAGATTTGTCATTTTGGTTTGGTTCTCAACTTGAAAAAAAAAAAGGTAAGATTATCCCTTAATTGGCACACGTGGGTGAATTTCACCCATCGGTAATACAAACTCGCTGCGCTCCGGCGTAACCGGCTGCTCATCCCTGTGCACCCTTCATAGTTGAACGTTGCCACAATTTCTTCAGTTTGGGAATCTGTGTTAGTTGCATACATCAATTTTTGAAGGGGCAGATATACTTCTGAATTTTTATGTAAATTATTCATTGCATTTTTCTGGTCGCAAAAATTGAAAATAAAACCATGCTATGTTGTAGTTCGAACGATTTGCAAGAAAAAAACATAGAAGAACAAATTGCCTATCTTCAATATTGAAGGAGCTAGAAATTTTCAAAAATTGTTCTATTCTATCCTATGTATGCTGCCCCTTCAATTTTGATATTATGCAATTTTTTTTTGTAATGAAATTCTGCATTTCAGGGAGCACAATAACATATTATATTTCAATTTCTTGAGTGACTCAGCACAATTTTGATTTTCTAATTTAAATTACTTTTATGTGTGCCATCAGAGGGTTATCAAAGTTGAAAGAATTCGTGAACAATTTTTAAGCTATTTATACCGCATAGATTTTTTATTACCTGTATGATATAAAGTATGAGGTGCTGCTTCTTAGATATGAAATCAAGAGTTTGAAAGTAGAAGACTGTGTGCAGTTGCTGTATGTATAGTTAATATTGTATCCAGTGGCGTACTGAGGACATTGTTCAGAGGGGGGGGGGAGAAAACCAAAAATTGCCAACTAATACCATGAAATTTTACCAACTGTTGACATTTTTTTTTTTTTTTTTTTGCTTCGCGAAAATAAGATGTTAAATAAGATGTCACAGTCTTCTTGTTAATCTTCAAAGAATGTAAAAATAGCTGTAATAATACTGCGCAAGTGGTCAAATTTACCAACTTTACTACCAACTTTACGCTAAAACTCCAAATTTACCAACTTTCCAAACACTAAGGGGGGAAGCTCCCCCCCTCCCCTCCCCTTTCGGTACGTCCCTGATTGTATCAGCTTGTATTCCTGCGGGGCCCTTGGTATCGAAATAATGATGAGTTTTTGGGTACAATAACCTATAAATGGCCAGAGTGCATGGCGCTTGCGCCAGGACTGAAACAGTTTTGTATTTTTATAAAAATGCAAATGAAACGAGCGAAAACATTTTTGAAAAAATAAAAGTTTCATTCAGCGCAGAACTCGTATTGAAATATCTAGTACACGATATTTCGTCGTCGTTGACGGCATCTTCAGGTGTAATGAATGGTTCTGGTTTTGAGTTTGGTTCCAGTTCTGGTTTTTGGTTCATTTCTGTTTCAGTTCCAGTTCTAGTATCGATTAGTAAATCCTTCTGGGCTTTCCGGGTTCTAGTTCCGGGTCTGCAGCCTCGGCTTACTCTACTTAGCTGAACCTAAAACTGAATTACTTAAAATTTATACAACTTTAAAAAATCTAAGCTGAAGATCTTATTTTTCTGAAGGCTTTTCCAGATGTGATAGGCAATATTTCACTTGTAAAATAATAGTATTCGTCAAGTATAAAAAAAAATATCCTTTGCGCACGACTTGAAAATTCAAATGAATTCTACCAATTTAACTTATAGCTAGTGTGGAAAAAGTTGACTTTTTTTGGGAAACTGCGTAATGTAAAAAGAGTTTGAATAAAATTTTCCCCCATCCTCGAAGTTGAATAAGGACCCACAGTAAATTGAAAGTTTCGACACCCTGTATCTCGCTCAATTTTGTAAATGGGCCAAAGTTTGAGCTGACCTTTTTTTTTTCTATTCATTGAATACTATTTAATACGTGAAAGAAATTTTTAAAGAACGGTGTATATTTACTTCGTATACTTATGTTGACAATTTCTAATTCGTTGTTTAGACTTTTCATCTGAAAATAAATGCTAGGCGAAAAATCGAATATACGGTTAGAAACAACATTAAATTTCCTACGATATGGTAATTTGAAAAGCCTATGTTATAGAAAAACAATTTTGAGTAACATCGATTAATTTGGCTTTACCTATCATGGTACACTTCAGTTGCTGTTAGTTTTCTTCCAATTGATTTTTCGACCCATGCGCCTAGGAACATTTTTGTAGTAGTCAGCGCGAATACCATCTCCTGACGAAGTATTGGCTGTGATTTATGGAAGATCCTGTGTTTTAACGTGAAGCACAGCAATGCTAGAATGTTTTTTGAAATTTACGATTTTCTTTTAAGTTAATTAATTATGTAAAATAATGAGACATGATTCGTTGTGTTGATGTGTTTATTTCAATAATTTATAAATCGTGGAGGAAGGAGGGCTGGATCTGACAAGTTTAAAAACGTTTTCAGTCGATCTTCGCTTTAAGTTGCGTTCATGTGAAGAGAAAAATAGGTGGAAAACATCATATTTTACTACGATATTGGCAACTTCAAGTAGCTTTAGATTCTTTCGATGCTCAATATACGCGTGAAATTAAATCGAAAGAATCAGACATCTGTCATTTAAGCCTTTCAGGTGAAACTTCGAAGCATTAGCGTAAATGAAATGAGAATGAGATTACGAAATGAAAAATAAAGACTTATGTCTTCTCTCGACGATGGTGAATTTAATAACAGAATTAAGGTATCAACGAAAATCCTATGACCTACGAGATCTAATGATCAATACCTTTGTAAAGAAATTTTGACGTTTATGATAGATACGTACGTTTAATCTCTATTATAAGGCCCAGTAAGGATTACCGATACTTATAAGTATTGACGGGTGTTGATAACGTATTGGTATAACATACAATATTGGATAATCATGTACGATTTTCGTAATCAGAAGCGAAGTATACGGTACACTGGCTATACGTGCGAGCGACGTGGAATTCAACGAAGCGGCGACCAAGTGGTGCTTTCATCGAGATGAAAATATGGAAACGGTAAAAAAATGGAGGAGAAAGAGGAAGAGGAAACACGCTACGATGTTGAAATGAAAATGGATTTTCGACGTAAAACGTTCATAAAATAACCATCAAAGGTCGCCGTTGGGAAATACGCGTAAGGAAAGTTCGGCTGCGTAGGAAAAGCAAGGCCAAGAAATGTATTTCTTTCGAAGATATTATTTATCGAAGTGTTTGATTTTTAATATTTAAATACACGTACGTGAGCGTTGCGATAGCGGAAATTTTTTTTAGCGAATTTTCAGTGAAAAGTGAAATTATTACGATTTATTTACTTTTGTGTAACATTTCGTTACAGTGTCGGTTATTGAAGGTAATCGTTGTAATCACCGATTACAATAAATTATTTATTTTCCATTTTGCAGTTTTCATAAAAAAATCCAAAGAAATTCATTCGATATAATTTTCATCATGTCTTTAAAAAATTCATATTTCACAGCTTATAAGTTTTCTATAGATTGGAATTGGAATTTTTCGTTCTGAACAAATCAAGCAGAAGTGTCTTCTTCATTTTCAAATTTCAAAAATTTTCATAAAAAACTAACGAAGAATTTTACTTTCAAAAATGTCACTTTTTTAGGGTTATCAATTTACTAAAAAAAAAGAACCGTGTATGTGAAATATACTCTTGAACGATTCGATGTAAGTAGTGGTAGGTTGATTTTTTTATTCTTTAAGGGGCTCTAAAAAACAAAAATAATATTAAATCATCAAAAATCGGGTTCAAAATTGAAAAAATTTAACGTTTGTCTTGAAAATGAGTTATGAAAATGGTGGGGTGAAATGTCACAAAAATCTCGGGGCGATGTGTCTCAAAATAAATTTTCAATTTATACCAAAAATTTATCACCAATTGATTTTTTCAGCTACTAGGTACGGAAAACAAAAAACGTAAGCAGCCATGCCGCATTACTGGAGCTGAGTTTTTAACTGGGGCTTGTTTTGATTAAGTAATAACCTTGCTTAACCGTTCATCACTACAGGCCACACCCAATACCAAGTCTGAAAATCCCTACCATCCTTTCCAAAAACACTTAAGAAGTTCAATTTGGCACAAATGTAGTATTTCTTGCCATGAAATAATCATGCGAACACATATTTCTCAAATTATAACTATTTGAGGGTCCTCAAATTATCTTCAAATTTTGTAAATCCGCCATTTTGGATCCATTTTGACTCAAATTTAAGAGGTTATATTCTGGTCACAAACTAATCCTACACACAAAGTTTGACCATTCTAGGCCGATTTGGTGATGAGATATGGAAGATTCATGAAATTTCCTGCAGCAATTTCCCCTCCAAAAGCCGTTTTTTGCTCTAACTCCCCTCCAAAATCACTGAGGAAGCTAAAATCAAAATACGTTTGTCACTTGGGCTCATTTTATCATATGACACAGCAATAAAAAATTTTCGACCCCTCCTGTACCCCACCACTATTTTAGGTTGGTAACCCCGCCTTCCCCCTCCAACATCATGTATGGAAGTGAATTCGGGATATAGTATACAACTTATCCCCAATAACCATATGAATTCATATTAATTACATTTTTACCAACTTGAGGCTCCTCAAGCTCTACTCAAAATTTTGATAATCCGCCATTTTGAATCCATTTTGATCCAAATTCAAGAGGTCATATTGTGGTCACCAACTAACCTCACACACAAAATTTGACCTCTTTAACTTGATTTGGTGGGGAGATATGGAAGATTCAAGAAATTTCATGACTCAAAACTTCCTCAAAAAGCCGTTTTTTGATCTAACTCCTCTCAATATGCACTTAGAAGCTGAAATTTGGATATGTTAGTATCCGTGACTCACTCTTTCATATGAAATCAAAAACGAAAAATTTGAGCTATTTGCCCCTTCTCCAGCCCTCCTCAAAATTTGAGTGATCCGCCATTTTGAAAGTTATCGAAAAAACAAAAAAACTATTTTTGCGCATTTTCAAGAAGAGTCCCTCACCAAATTTTGAGCGAATTTTATGAATACTCGCCGGCGCTACGCGTGGGGGAAAAAAAAAATATATATACCAAAAAGTTGGACATTTGCCAGATGATTACAAATGGTTTGAAACGCAAAGATTTGAAGACCACACCCTCCTCCGACCTTCCCTTCCCAAATCAGGTAGGCTGTAATAGCTATCGTTTTGTTAAAAACTCAGCTAAAAAAGCGTTAGTTGATAAAAAGTTGATTCTAGCAGCAGTAAAACAAATCTTACAAACAGGAGTAAATTTTTTAGTATATTTCATCTTCCTATGTTTCAATGATTATTTTGTTTTGTTTTTTTTTTTAATTTAGGATTTTACCGATTTTTTGTGGCCAATTTCTGATTTAAATATTTTATTTCTCAAAGTTTACTAATTTCTTGAAGTTTCTTCTGATTTTTTTAGCTGAGTTTTTAATAAAAACGATAGCTATTACAGCCTACCTGATTTGGGAAGGGAAGGTCGGGGGAGGGTGGGGTCTTCAAATCTTTGCGTTTCAGACCATTTGTAATCATCTGGCAAATGTCCAATTTTTTGGTATATGTATATATTTTTTTCATTTTATTGATTTTACCAATTTTTTGGTGCTGATTTTTGGTTTGTTTTTATTGTACAAAGTTGATCGTCTTTGTTTTTATATAATTTAAGATTTTACGGATTTTCAGGTGTCAATTTCTAATTTATTTCATTTTGCAGAGTTTCTTACGATTGTTTTCTATTTTCTTACTTCAAGAGTTTACCATTTTTTTTGGAATCAATTCTGGTTTACATTATTTCTTAATGTTTCTCATCATTGTTTTAATGTTAAGATACCTAAAATTTTCCGATTTTTCAGTGCTGTTCCTTCTTCAATTTTTTTTTCACTCTGATACTTTATTTGATTACAAATTTCAATTTTTTGCATTGAAAATAGGTGTGACATTTCACCCCATATTCTGTGACATTTCACCCCGTAGTAGGGGCAAAATTTCACAAAATCATTTTTTTTTTCTAAAATTCAATAAAAATCGGAAAATAATTATACGTAAGTGAAATTTTCACCTTATTTAGTACACATACTAAAATAACACATATCAAAAAACCAATGCTCTAGCTTCGATGGTTGGCCATATGAAAAATGATTAGTAAAAAATGTGACAGATCGTCCCGGTCTCCCGTACTGAAATATTTTACAAGCGGACTTCGCCTATATGAAATTTCTCGAATCGTACATGTTTCCTGGTCAAATGTACCTATGAAACTTAAATTTCTTATGTAACTTCAATTTAGGACTACAGTATCGCCCTTTAAATTTATATGTAAATTGTTTAAAATTTGTAGAATATTTGAAGGGGTTTCATATACTTCACATTTAATGAGCATGTGCTCATGTGATTCCTGTGGACAAGAAGTACTGCATAATTATTACGAATGCAACCTCTCTCAAGTGATTATGGAAAAGACTGGCAGGTGTTTCTAGATTCAGTACTGAGTTTGGGACTGTGGGTGCGAAAAGGTCAACAGCATTTTGTATAACTCTGAAGTCTGAATATAACGACTTTTAAAATTCAGGTCTAGTAACGCGACATAACTGCTTATGATTTTTTTTGGGGCTACTGTCTCTGTGGAAGGTAACAACATGTACGGTCGCATAATTAGATTAAAGTATAGTTTTACAATCGTATCGACAGATTAATCTACATAGCGGTCAGTGTAACCCAAAATCGGTCAAATATAAAGAATGGCGATTCGTTTAATCGAACTCGCCGTTGATTTACTTTTATCACGAAATGTTGCGGAGTTCGGTGGCCAGAATGTGGAAATTACTATAAAGGGCTTAGTGGAGTTTTTTGTTTTTCGCATTCTTTCTAGCCGGCTTTACGGTATTTTATTTTATTGTCTGCTTCCTGGACTCGATGATTTATAGGAAGGTGTTGCCTGTTCTCTGTTTGTTTTTTTTTCTTCGTCGTCGTCAGTGTCGTATGGTAGCTTTCGTGTGTAATTGTACGTCGTATCAATCATGCCGCGTTTAGGGGCGAGCGTTGCGAATACTGCGGAGCTTTATGGAAATTCGCTTTTTTATACGGCCTTGTTTCGTAAGCGAAACAAAAGCGTAATATTTCGGCGTCGACGAAGACTATTGCGTGGTAGCGCGTATGTATGGTTATTGTGGCAGTTAGTTATTAGAGTTGTTTAGTTGTTGGTTTCATTTGGACGAAGTTTTCGACTTTGGAGTGCTTTTGAAGAATACGAGGTAGGGTAGATTGAAGATTCAAACGATACAGTGTAGTTATTCGTTTATATTACCTGATAAGTTATTTCGAATTGATTCACCATCGGAGGTTTCTACAAGGATTATAAGGGTACATGATTTCAAGTGATTTGTCTAGGGCGTTTCGACAAAATGTTAATTTTTTCGAGTAAGTTTTAGCTTCTCTATTGTTCTTCCACTATTTGTACATTTATTTTTATCAAGAAATCAAGTGAAATAAACAGTTGGAGATGTTTTAATTCCTTACGAAATTTGATAATGCAAAAATTGAGTCCTTATAATTTTTTCTTAGGTTTTTGATGTTTCGAAAAATGTGAAAGAAGGTAGCATGTGTATTTTAATGGGTGATATCGGGTGACTGCTTGATTCCAGCAGCCAAGCGAAAAAATTAGCTAAAAGGTGAACGCATTTAGTACATTATGTGTATTTTTGATGACGAAAGTATAAATTAAAATTTTGTATTTTATTGCTAGATGCTTTTAAACATTAAATAAACTTTATTTATGCCATTTATTCTTGCTAATATCATTCAAATATATAATTCATTTCTATGAGGGAAAGATTTTTGCGCTTGAGGTACTCGAATCAAGTAGTCCAACGGTATAGGCCATTGTGATGTTGCCCTTCTACTTTTAAGACTTGTAATTCCTCTTTTCGATAGTGTAATTAAATTTGTAAGATATGAGACAAAATGACCGTAATCTTGTTGGTAGCATTTAAAATTTTAGCGTGAGAGGAAATATTATGTGAAGTGGTCTGTATACTGAAAAAATTACTTATATACATATAATTATATGTATCAAAGGTACATCAATTTGCATCCTAAAAATATTTTCCTCGCAACTATCTATACCTTCCTTTTTCTCAATTTACCTCCGATAACGGAGGCACTTCGGCATCGCGGTGTATGCGTTAGTAGACCAGGTTGCATGCTCAGGTCTCTGTAGGCAGTTTTTGAGGTGAAGGTAATTTCATCCATTTGATGAAAATTATATGCAAATCAGTTTATATGGTGGTATCACTAGATATCGCCACCATCGAAAACATGTGGAATGTGGATAAAAACTGTTTTATTTTCCTTCCATATACCGTGCGACTAACTGATTTTTGCACCCTTCAGCGTGAAATTCCCTACTTCTAAGCAGAGTGTAAATTTTTTCATTTCTTTTGGTTTTTTATATGATAATAATCATTGAAAATCATCATAATACTTATTGATAAATTTTTAACATTTCATTTTTTCATTAGGGTTTTTGACCCTATTGCAATCACTTTTTCACAAGTGTCTAAACCTTACACCTATACTGGAGAACGCAAATTCCTTGAACTTATAAAAATTTAATATTTATGTGTCACTGAAACTTCGGACGGTGGAAAAAATAATAAAAAAATTAAACTTAAACAAACCCAACTTTGAGGTAAGGAACGTAAGTCTGAAAGTTCCAAGTCTAAAGGTTCGAAAGGTGGAAAAAATAATAAATTAAACCTAACCAAACCCAACTTTGAGGTAAGGAACGTAAGTCTGAAAGTTCCAAGTCTGAAGGTTCGAAGGGTGAAATAAATAATAATGCAAAAATTGTAGTAATAAAATAATATTAAAAAAAAATTGACAAAAAAGTTAAAAAAAAAAACTTTTCCCGAAAAACGGTAAAGAAATCGCGGGACAGAAGAAGGATTTGATCCCGCATCTACCAACCCAGCGTACCATTGTCGTACCCATTCCGCCACGGGTGGCTCGGCAAGAGTCGCTAACAAATCCGTATACATACGCGTTGCATTAGAAATACACAAGGGTACATAAATGTTAAATAGTATAGAATTAAAAGAATAATATAGTCCTCCAGTTTTGGTGCAAGGTTTAGGCTCTAGTCACTTTTTCTCAGTGTTGTAGGAACAAACCAAGGAACGAGAACGAAGAACAACAAGAACGGAGAATCTTCATTATTCCTGAGGAACAGGGCCAAGAACGAAAACATAAAAGTGATATATCTGAAGAACAAAGAACAGAACGAGAACAGAATATTTTCAAACTGAAAGATCAAAGAACAAAACGAGAACCAACTAATGAACAATGTTGAGGTACAAAAACAAGAACAAGAATGATGTAATTTTTTGTTGTTCTTCGTTCTTTTGAAAGTTCATGATTTATTATAAAATTATTATACTTGAAAGCGGGCAAGTGCTACATATACAAGTAATTTTTTTTTTAAATTATTAGCTTCAATTAATTGATTTTCAATTTCAACAACAACATTAACTGTAAACACGGTATCAAAAGAAAGAAAGAAAGAACAATAGAAAAAGTTGAAGAACGAGAACAGAACGAAGAAAGAACAAGAATGAGACCATAAAGGATTGAAAGAACAAAGAACAGAACGAGAACAACATTGTAAAGAATTAAAAGAACGAAGAACGGAACGAGAATAATTGAAACATTTAGAATAAGAACGAGTCAGGAACAGGATCAAATGACTGGGTCTTTCCAGGAACAAGAACAGACCTATGTTCGTTCCTACAACACTGCTTTTTCTAAATCCTTCGACAATGATGTGGCGCTAGATGTTGGATTTTTATTAGACAATTCGGAGTATATTAAGTTTTAGTTTTTAGACTCTTGGAGAAATTGAACAATATGTTTTTACTTACTTACAACTTTGTTCGATATTTATTAGTGAATGAATTTATATTTGAATTAGTTTCATAATATTGCAAAAATGTTGATTATTGTTCAACTTTTAATTTATGATTGTTGTCGTTGTGTTTGACTGTGATAATAATGATATTCCACGCTCACCTGAGCGCCGCAGTCGCATTTCAAATCGAGATGATAATTTCAGGGTTGAGCGTTTTAAACAAAAGTGTTTAAAACATGTTTCAAACATTGAAAAAAAAAATGAAATGAAATTTAAAACAAAATTCTGTTCAAATGCGTTTAAAACGTTTTTATTTGGTTTTGAATATGTTTTTTTTTCTCCTCATTTTTTCTTTAAATTTACAGTATTTCACCGAAGAAATGCAAGTAAATGCTAACGATAAAGAATTTTCTACCTGCGAAGGCATCTTATAGATTTGGAAAATTTTTTTCAAATGTTTTGAACTTTTGAGAACTTGAAAAATCAAGGTCGTCAAGAGTATAATGATTAAATGTGAATTATTTTTGAATAAAATTTTTATGAATTCAAATTTCTATGGGGAGACCTCTTGCTGGTATATGGAATTACTTAAGCTCAAGGTGGATAGAATAAGTTCGATTTATTTGAATTTTATCACGACTCGCGACAGGTGTTAGACAACAATTAAAGGAATGTGGAATTCTTAAGTTCTCCAATCTCCATGCTCGTAGCTCTCAAGTAAAAATTAAATGATCATTATGATTCTCAATTTTTTTTTTGATTCATATATGAAGTTATAGTTCACTACAAAATTTATAGCTCTCGAATTGCATTTTGGGGGGCCAGTTCCCAATGAAGTCCCCTTCATGAGGGAGTGGAGTCAGGTGTAGATTGGTAAGTAATAACGCAGCACAACGTGAGCATAATTCACTTCAAAAATTATAGCTCTTCAATCGGATTGCGATGGGCTTGTCACCAATGAAGTCCTCCTTCTGTACCCCTTAGGGTAGTGACACAATATGAAATGATGACGGCACAACGTAGCACAACGTTAGCACAACTGGTATGCAAAGTTTCAATACTCAATTCGTACTTGGGGCTCGCATTTCACTAGCGCCCCCCCCCCCCCCCCGTTACGTTCTTGGCAAGGTGGTAGCACAAAGTGAATTAATGACGGCACAACGTGGCACAACTCGAGCACAACCTGTACCCAAAATTTCACCTCTCAGTTTGTATTTGAAGGGGCCGACGTAATGCACCTATATATAAACGGAATTTGGTATAAAAATTAATGAAATTTTGACCTTTAATATGTGTATTGGTCAAATCTTTGATTTCAACGTCTAATTGATTGATTTGAACGTTAAAGGGTTTTATTAATCCCAACTGACAAGAAATATTTATCGAGGGTGCTTTTTGGCAGGACAAAAAAATCAGTTGGCTTTTCTTATGTATGGGTTCCACAGCCCGGAAAAAGGGTATTTTCGATTATTTCACTACCACAATAGGGAGCTGGAGCGTAAAAATCCTCGTTTTGTCCCATTTTTCAAACTTGATTGCGAACACTCTTCGCTTCAAATACGTATATGTCAACATCAAAATAGGTTGAAATTTCACGAGTAATACAAAGATATCGGTGAAAATGTAATTTGAGCATTTTTGATCAATTTTGAGCCCAAAATTAGGTCGATTTTTGAGCATTTTCAAAAACTTGGCTTGTCGCCTGTGAAATTGGTGTAGAATTTTTCCAAAAACTCGCAATTTTTACCAAAAAAATTTTTGAGCTGTTTTTGAGCTGAAAATAATTTTTGAGTATTTTCACATAATCAGCATGCGACCTGTGGAAGTGGGGTAAAATTTTGTCAAGAATTCAAATATGTTGACGATAATTTGTTTTGAACAACTTTTGAGAGTTTTGAGCCTTTGAGAAGATTAAACGAAAGCAGCTGTATTTACAATTTTTGAAACCTGCTTCGAACTAAATATAAATCGAAAGTACTTACTTCGTCACAGATCGACAATAATCGGCTATGATCGACGTATATGTGCGTACTAGGGTGGGTCGATTTTCACTTTTTTTGGAAAATTAAGAATGTACCTAGTTCAATGGTTGCAAAATGATCCCAATAGAATGTAAAAAAAATTTCAGCCCTCTAGGTCAATATTTACCCCTCCCATAATTGAGTCAAAGTTTGTAAATAAGCAAATTTTTTCAAAAAATTTCAAAAAAATTTGTTAGACTTATTTAAATTTTTTTTTACGTTTAAACATCATGTTTTGCCTTCCCAACTTCGAAAAAAAATTAAAATGCCAATTTTTCCTCCTTCCAGGGGTTCCAAAAATACCTAAAATATGTGTTAAAATACCTTATTTTACCTGTTTTTCCATTTTATTTAATATCATTTATTAGCTCTTAATAATTAATTGATATTGTGTAAAAGATAGTAGCTGAGTACAATTATGTGGTATTCCTCAGTATTTAAGCTCAGACAATACATATATTGGTTCATTTTTACAATTTGAAAAGTACCCAAAATAGCCAATAACTTAGCTCTATTTTATACTCATTCTTACAACATAATTTTGAATGACGAATATAGCGCAGCTCTTTACTGTTATATCAACTACAAATTTTCAAATACTCATTTATATACGTAGGTATATTTAAATTATCCAACGTCTAGCCGATAGACGTGCATCAGTCATATGCGTTGAGCTGCTTAACAGCTGATGTTCGCCCCCACTCTGTCACAGTAGGAAGTAAATCTCGTTTGAAATCGCGACAGGTTAGATTTTCTTACATTTTTAAATCCTTTTCACACCAAATATTCATTCCGCTACAAACCGTTTCCTTATTTTCATTTCTAGATGATGCCATCTTTCGAATTTAAGAAAGATTTCAAAATTTGAATAATTCGGTAAGTTCTTGCCTATTACCCGGCTGGCCGGAGGAACTCGATGCACAGCCACCTCCGCGTGGTGAGTTCTGGTATAAAGCAAAGAGCTGTGCAATTATTTGCCAATTGAATCATTGAATATTGTAAGTATGAGTATTAAGTAACTCTTAGCTAGGTAGAAATGGTAAATTGTAATTACTCATACAATGACCATTTTGGAGACCCCTTATTGTGAAAATGAACCAATATATGTATTGTCTGAGCTTAAATACTGAGGAATACCACATAATTGTACTCAGCTACTATCTTTTACACAATATCAATTAATTATTAAGAGCTAATAAATGATATTAAATAAAATGGAAAAACAGGTAAAATAAGGTATTTTAGCACATATTTTAGGTATTTTTGGAACCCCTGGATGGAGGAAAAATTGGCATTTTAATTTTTTTTCGAAGTTGGGAAGGCAAAACATGATGTTTAAACGTAAAAAAAAATTTAAATAAGTCTTAACAAATTTTTTTGAAATTTTTTGAAAAAATTTGCTTATTTACAAACTTTGACTCAATTATGGGAGGGGTAAATATTGACCTAGAGGGCTGAAATTTTTTTTACATTCTATTGGGATCATTTTGCAACCATTGAACTGGGTACATTCTTAATTTTCCAAAAAAAGTGAAAATCGACCCACCCTAGTGCGTACACCAGTGTTGTAGAAGTTCACGGAAAAAATGAACGCGTTCACCATAATTGGAACTGAACCATACATGATTGCGACGAAGATCCCAGTTATGAAGAAGATTGAATTGTTCATTTTTTTCCCCCTTATTAAATTACATAATTTTTATTCAAAAGTGCTCAACATTTTTTTTTAGTTTATATTCTTGAAGTTTTGAAAAAATTCTACCCCACTTTCATAGGTTTAAATTTGCTAAATATCGTCAAAAACTGATATGAGCTTAAAATTACCGAAGTTGCTTAAAAAATGTCGGATTTTATGAATCACTTAAAAATTAAACAGCACTCAAAGTTCTCAAAAGTTCAAAACAAATTATTGTTGACATATTTCAGTTTGTGACAATGTAATACAATTAAGTATGAGAATTAAAATTACAAAGCAATAACGTATATGTTTATAGAATTTTCAATATCCAAGGCTAAATTAATATGTAGTGATTATCTCAAACTTAACACGCTGCAAATACTTCTCGAAATACTTGGTTGGCAAAAGTTCACCGTACAGTTATATCGGCGAGTACGAATGGTTCTTTAAAAGACGAACTTTAATCTAGGTTCACTTTTGTTGTTGCTCGTTTTACGAGTATATATATGCAAACAATACCGAGTGTATGCCCGGGGAGTTATAAAACTAGAAATGAAATTAGAGGGAAAATGGAAAAGAACTTATATTAAGAAAGACTCGCTTCGTGTAAGACGGATGGAAAACGCTGCTGGTACTGAATTTAGCGCGCGTTGTAGGGAGCGGAAATGTCGCCATCAAAAGTGGATTATGTTGTCCCGGCGGTCTACGTTTTCCCAATTGTGCATGAGTACGTTCTTAAGGCGACTGATGAAAAATACATAATTCAAATGGGCAAAAACGCTGGCAGAAATTCCGACCTATTTTCACGCTATGGTTTTCCGCTGGTTGGTTTCGAAGTTTCGTGAGGTGATGGATGAAGGAGAGCTGGCAGAAGTATCGGGTGTATTAATTGCGGTAAGGAAAATTTCAAAGAGGTGTCGTTGCGGGTAGCGAAATCGTATCCTCTCAGTCTACAGCGTTGTTGATGTAGAAATTAAACGATGAAATAATAGGGCCTTAATGAGACGAAACTATTACATTGTTTACGAGAAAGAAGAAAAAACGTAAGCAGCCATGCCGCGTTACTGGAGCTGAGTTTTTAATTGATGTTTGTATTTTAAGGACTTCTCAACTCCACAAGCCACATTCTTGCCTTATCACTTCAAAAACACTCGAAAAATTTAATTTGAAATATGTAATGTTTTTTTTGCTCTCAAGAATTAAAAATGTTCGTATTTTTAAAACTGTAGCTATTCGAGAGATTTTTCAAGCTTACCTCAAATTTTGGCTATTTGGTCCGTTGAGTTCACTTTATCATTTGACGACGCAGTAAAAAATTTTCGAATTTTTTTATATCTCCCCTCTCCCCCCACCCCTCCATATTTAGAGAACAATAATTCCTCCTCCTTCTTCCCTCCAAAATTACGTGTGAAGCTGCTATTGGCATACACCTTCTTATTAATAATAATTTTGCATTTAGAAATTTGAGGTATTTGAGGCTACTCATGTCTCTCTCAAATTTTGGTCACCCGCCATTTTAAATCCGTTTTTGATAAATTTTTATTCAAATTCGAGCAATCATATCATGGCTTCAAACTAACCTCACGGACGAAGTATGTTCCCTCGTCCTTAATAAGTTGAGGACATATGCGAGATTTATGTTTCCTCCCCTAACTTCCCCTCCAAAACTCGGTGCTTGCTCTAATTTCCCTCTATATTCACTTAAAATACTAAAAATGAAAACTTGTCAGTGCGATTCATTTCATCTTCTGAAACCACAATAAAAAATGTTTGACCTTTTTTG
This sequence comes from Phenacoccus solenopsis, assembly GCA_009761765.1. Taxonomy (NCBI): domain Eukaryota; kingdom Metazoa; phylum Arthropoda; class Insecta; order Hemiptera; family Pseudococcidae; genus Phenacoccus; species Phenacoccus solenopsis. The sequence goes on from CM019756.1 coordinate 6,958,898, forward strand.
TTTCGCACACCACATTTTAAATCTTTAAAAAAAAAAAAAAAAATTAAAAATATATTTGTATAATTATTTAAAATACTTCATTAAAAATAAATTTATTAATGAAATTAAAGATATTAACACATTAGTTTAATTGTTATATTTTAATTTTTTTTATAATAAAATTAAAAATAAATAAAAAAATTTTCAAATAAATTAATCTACTTGAAAAATTGAAGAAAAAAAATATTGTACACTTATCCGTCATAGTTCTCGTAAAAATTTTTAAATAAATTAACGAACTTGAAAAATTGAAGAAGAAAAAAAATGTTGTACACTTATCTGTCATAGTTCTCATTACTGATAATCACATGAGTCTACGTTTATGAAATCTGAGCTATTTAGCTATTTGAGGCTCCTCAAGCCTTTCTCAAATTTTGACCATACGCCAATTAGATTTGTTTTCACCAAAATTTGAGGGGTCATATTTTGGTTTCTCGCTAAATGCACGTACGAAGTTTCTGAAAAAATATGAACGATTAAATAAATTTTATGTCTCAAAATTTCTTCAGAAAACTGTTATATGCTCCAACTCCTCTCTAAATGCACTTTTGAGGCTGAAATTTGGATATGCTGGTGTTCGTAAATTATTATTTCATATGAGAGCTAAACAGATATTAAATTGCTGTATATAATTATATATATATTTTTTTTATTTAATCAATTTTAAATTAATATTATTCATTTTTTCAATTATAATTTATTACTGTTCCAATATAAAACTAATTTTTTTTTATCAATTCAATTTTTAATATAATTTTATTTGTAATTATTATTAATATTAATTTTATAATTATATTTTCATTTTTATTTACTTGTATATTAATTAATTTTTATATTATTAATATTATACATAAAATTGATTTAGTTGTTATCTCTCTTCACATCCTCTCTAAATTTGATTATATCGCCATTTTAAATGATTAAAAAAATAGTGAATGGTAATTTCGCAAAATTTCATTGAGCCTCTCACTAAATTCTCAGTAATTTTGATCCATACCCGTCGACGCCACGCGCATGAAAACAACGTATTATAATTCCAGAAAGTTGGCCGTTTGCCATGTGTTACAAAGACCTGAAACGCAAAGATATGAAATTCCCCCCCCCCTCCGCCTTCCAAGTTAAATTTAAAATTAAAATGAATAAAGATGAAATTTCAACAGGGACGTATCGAAAGGGGGAGGGGGGAGCGTCCCCCCCTTGGCTTTTGGAAAGTTGGTAAATTTGGAGTTTTAGCGTAAAAAGTTGGTAAATTTGGAGTTTTAGCGTAAAGTTGGTAAATTTGACCACTTGTGCAGTATTTAAATTTTGCATCATATTGTTTCGTAGAGCAAAAAAAAAAAAAAAAAAAGGTCAACAGTCAACAGTTGGTAAAATTTCATGGTATTAGTTGGCAATTTTTGGTTTCCCCCCCCCCCCGAAGAAGGTCTTCGGTGCGCCCCTGAATTTCAAGTTTCCAACTTATACGTAATACAGTATTAATTATTTTATCTTATTTATATAGTTTAAACAAAACGTATTTTCAGTGTAACAATTTTTTTGGAGAAATATAAAATATTAACTTTATTTTTTAGAAATACATAATATTATTTTAATTTACCGATCTTTTACCTCCATCATGCGACCAGTGCACACTTCCACTATCTGTGAGCCATATTCTACAGGATTGCCCCCAATACATCTCTTTACGTCGCAAATTTAAACTTCCTCCAACTCTTCCTAACCTTCTAGTAGATAACGAAGTGACCGTTACTCTACTTCTTCAATTTATTGAATAAGCCGGCCTTTTTCCACTACTCTAACCCCAACCTATCTCGTGCCTCTAGCCAAGTATCTGTAAATGGTACGTTAATTAATTAAAAAAAAGTATATATTATATATATATATAAATAAGTGTGAAATTATATTAACTAAATCAATTTTAACATTTAAATTGAAAAAATGAAAAAAAAAATTGTTCTGTAAAAATTTAGTAATACGTAATATTTAATTCAATTTAATTCAGTTTAATTCAATAAATAGAAACATTATTTAAAACTCGAAATGAATTAACAAAAAGCCCTATTCACTCCATAAATCAGGTGGGCTGTAATAGCTATGCTTGTAAATTGAAAACACAGCTAAAAAAATCTTGGAATAATTAATAAATCACGAGTGGAAAATGGCGTTAATTGTAAAGAAGGCGAGGTAAATTTCGTCCTTGGTGTACTTAATTTTACGAAGGCACGGCGTTTATTTGAAATTTTCTGACGTAACGACGACGACGATGAACGATGCGAATGGTGAAACAATACGACGAGAGAAGTTATCGAACATTTTTTTTTTCTTCGGCGAAAAAGTTTCTCAGCGGCATTGGTTCGCGTATACTATAATGGAATTATAAATTACCCCTACACAGTATAGATTCGCTCGGCGTGACAGTCAGACGCGTTTAGTCCTTTAATATATAGCGTATGTATAAGCTTTACGTAATACACGGCACGAACGAAACAGCTGATTTGATGGGGCTGAATTACGGTAAATTTTTACTCGATTTTTTTTCTCACTTTTTTCGTTAGAAGCGGTCTCGTTGAAGTATGTTTTAGTTTGAGAAACTTCTGCGAGGTTTTTAACGCGATTTTATTGGCTCGATAAATTTTTTTGGTTGTAGTCGACGACCTGAACGTTGGTACGTAGAATGTGAAAGTTTCGAGGGTTTATTTTTAACGAGATTTTCGACGAATTAAGTGAACGCTGGGTTGTGGTGAGATGACATTGTCGGTGGTTTTCTACACCATTTATATTATTTCCTTTTCGTATTTGATCGGACATCGTACTTTCCCCAGATGCATTGTCGTCGCGTACGACACGCTGATTTCGAACGAATAGACGTAAAGTGTGGACGTGTTGTGTCGTCTGTTACAGATTTAATCAGCTGTGTAGTGATGTCTTAGTGGAATGCTCAAGTTCCGTAAGAGGTGACAGGATGGGCTGGGCTGGGTTTATGTGTTCGTACTTTTAATAATGTAGTGTGCTTATAACGACAAATTGTGTTTTTATGGCAGTTGGTGTTATTTCGCAGGTAATATTCAACCAGAAGTGAATATCAAGAGGAATCCGATATATGGTAAAAAGGATATAGAATATTCCAGCTTGGAATACGACGCTGGCAAAAATAAAAGCCCCGAAAATCCGGCAGTTCGAGTGCGTGTAAGTATCGTAAATTTATGGGGGTTTTTGTTTATGGTGGATACATGTATAGTGACCTATTAATATAATCGTTCGGTATGCTTGAGATGAGTTTTAGTTGAGACAGAGTACATCAGAAATTTAAAGGGTATTTTTCAAATTAGGCAATTATTTGACTTTTCGATTTTATATGAGTTGAAAGTGGGTTCAATTTTGTGGATTTTCGATTAGTGGAATGGTGAGGGAAAAGTTATTTCCAAATGGTCCCTATAGGAAATATAATGAAAAGTGTATTAATGAGCCGACATTTTGGAGAATTTCAGAATACACAAAAAACTGATTTTTGGGCAATTAGGAATTTTTCTCTGTTCAAAAGTTATATTTCGTTGTTTAAAAAGTAAGAATTTTTTTTTCTTTAGTGCCATGTGCAGGAACTAAGCCTAGAATTTTTCGTTAGCTATTTTTCAAAATTTTAGGAGCTTTAACTTTTGTCAAATTTTTTTCGGAAAAACTCCATTTTTTTGTGCATTTTGAAAAATCTCAAAATTGAAAAAAAATTTTTCCTTTCTGCGCCACGTACAGCTCAGATTTGATTTTTGGAGAATATGACATTTTTTGTGCCCAAAGTTGGATTTAATATTTTGAAGGCTGAAAAAAATTTTAGTTACCAATTTTTAAAATTTATAATATAGTATAATTTGGATTTTTTTTAATAGTTCGAACAGTAATGTAGTCGAGAAGAAGAGGTGTGGTGATCCAGGTCACCTCTTCCCTAATGAAGCAAAATTACCGATTTATTTCGCTTATTTATTCAGTCAATCTAAACACATCCAAGAGCTCAATAATTTCTTAATTTAAATTTTGAGATGCCACATCGAGACTAAAATAAGAGCCACTGGTGACGGACTTCGTCTCCGTACAATCTATTATTAATAAAAAAAATCTCGATTACTGAGCATTCACAATAGAAATGAAAGAAGAATTCTTTTGATAGTTACGTCACCTTCCAGAAAATTTCACAATAACGACATAATATGAATACCTGTTCAAGAGATTTCAGATTTGAAAAATTGTAATTTTCAGAATTTTTTTGTTTGCGTTCGAGCTTATATACCTATAAGGATCGTAAAGTAGAAAGAAATCAGGGTCTATTATTTTCTCAAAAATTTTATCGCAGCGAAGAATAGGGTGGGTCGATTTTCACTTTTTTTGGAAAATTGAGTATGCACCTAGTTCAGTACTTGCAAAATGATCCCAAAAGAATGTGAAAAAAATTTCAGCCCACTAGGTTAATATTTACCCCTCCCATAATTGAGTCAAAGTTTGCAAATAAGCAAAATTTTTTCAAAAAATTTGAAAAAATTATGTTGGACGTATTTAAATTTTTTGGAGGTTTAAGCATCATATTTTGCCTTCCCAACTTCGAAAAATAAATAAAATGCCAATTTTTCCTCTATCCAGGGGTTCCAAAAATACCTTACCTACTACCCGACTGGCTGGAGGCCCTCGAGGCACAGCCACCTACGCTTGGTGAGTTCTGGTATAAAGCAAAGAGTTGTGGAATTATTTAAAAATTGAATCATTCGAAGTTTGTAAGGAAAAACATGATGTTTAAACGCAAAAAAAAATTTAAATAAGTCTAACAAAATTTTTTGAAATTTTTTGAAAAAATTTGCTTATTTACAAACTTTGACTCAATTATGGGAGGGGTAAATATTAACCTAGTGGGCTGAAATTTTTTTTACATTCTTTTGGGATCATTTTGCAACTACTGAACTAGGTGCATACTCAATTTTCCAAAAAAAGTGAAAATCGACCCACCCTAGTGAAGAACATATCCAAATTTCATTGTTCTCCACCTTATCAATAATTTAAATGAATCATTTATTACTCATTGCAAAAGTGAATTATCAAAAATCAAAATGCAAAATAATATATTCAGAAGCACATGGAAACAAAAAAATTTTCGTTTTCATATAAATTAAAAAAAAAAAAATTGAAATTAAATAAAATCAACAATCGATTTATTTTCGTTTTTTGTTTTTTTTTTTGGGGGGGTTGAATTTTTATATTTGAACCTCAAAAAAATTCGTATCGTCAAAAAAAGTTTAAAAAAAATCAAAGGAAAACGTATAAGTCTTCTGTATTTATATTTGAAAATTTCAATATTGGAAAATTTGGGCTCATCTCGACAATTTTAAAGCTAAAAATTAAGAAAAAATATTTTCAGTCATTTGACAATCATTTTTCCTCGTATTTAGAATACCTCTAATTTTACCTACGAAAGGATATTTTGAGGTTGTCTGAAGACTGGTCGACAGTTAGGGAAGTAAGAATTATTTTACGTTCATTTCGCAGTATTTAAATTCGTGTATGAATCAACACGAAGCCTTCTTGGTGGTTGGTGCAACCATATTGTAGTGGTTTTTTATTGTATAAGGTGGACGCACCAGATTATACAGTTATATAGGATTAGGAATTTATATTTCACATAATACGAAGCCGTTGTCGACGTCATAATGGGCGATTACGTAGTCGCAATATTCTTTAACGGTTTTATTAATTCGACTAGGCAACATTGCACCCTGCGTCGTATCGCTGACGTGCGCGTAATTCGTCTACAAGTAGACGCCGGTGTTACATCGACCGAAAGAATATGGTGTAGTAGACCGAAGTACACTCCATGTGATACTTTGAGGTATATCGAGTACATGTGTATTACAATGTGGAAACCTTATAAAGAATAATTAAGGATAATTATGTGAGGAATTTTTTTTTTTTTTTTGTTAAAAAATAAAAACAATAATTATTATTATTGAAGGTTACTCCATCACAACACATGTTTCGACCTCATGTCTTTAAATCTTGTCCTAGAAGTTGGGAATAACTCTCATTTTCTCCCCTCAACCCCCTACTACATCACAGAAAATTTCGAAAAGAGTATTCAGGGTGATGTCATTTACAGTGATTTTAGCAAAGTATTTGATACAGCTAATCATAATGTAATCATACGATTAATGGAAATACTGCAATTTTCAAGAAAACTACGAGCATCCAATAGGTATTCCATAGGGCTTAAACCTCGGCCCTTTGCTCTTTGCTCTGTTCATCAATGATATAGTTGATGAAATCGTCTTTGCAGACTAAGAAGGTGCAGGGAAAAGTTTAAACAAACCTAGATAGTCTCATAAAATGGAGAGTGGATAAGGGGCTATTACTAAATGTTGATAAGTGCTGTCATGTTACCTTCACTCGAAAAGGAATGCTTCGTATCGAAAAAGTGGCTAAAGTTGAAAAAATTATAGTATTCATTTTTGATGAGAAAATGGCATTTCAAGAACAGATGATCAGTACAAGAGGCGAAGGGAAGAAAATGACGTATTTTGTGACAAGAAATCTTTCATATTTTCTCTATAAATCGACCTTCAATTAGGGTCAAAATGAATCCAAAATGGCGGATTATCAACATATATAATTATTGGGAATAAGAAGCATACCGCATCCCAAATTCAATTTCACACATGGTATTGGAGGGGAAAAGGGCGGATTATCGACCTCAAAATGTGGTGAAGGGACATAAAACGTGGTAAATTTTTTATTGTGGTGTCATAATAAAATCAGCCCAAATGACTAACCTATTCTAATTTTAACTTTCCAAGTAAATTTGGGGGCGAGTAATAGCAAAAAAAAACCTTTTGGAGGGGAAATTACTGTAGGAAATTTCACTCATCTTCCATATCTCCTCACCAAATATACTATAAAAGATCAAATTTTGTATGTAGAGTTAGTTGATGACCAGAATACGACTTCTTGAATTTGGCTCAAAATGGCGGATCGTAAAAATCTGAGGATAATTTGAGGAGGCTCAAGAGTAGCGGTAATTTGAAAAACATACGCTCATACGATTATATCATGGCAAGAAATACTACATTTGATCTAATTGTAACTCCTTAACTGGTTTTAGAGGGGATAGGGGTAATGGTTTTCAGACTTTGTACTCGGTGTAGCCTATAGACATGAAGGGCTTCCTGAACAAGCCGCAATTAAAAACTCAGCTCCATTAATACGGCATAGCTGCTTACGTTGAAGTTTTATAATTATGAGATATGGATCAAAATGAGAAAAAAATGTTTGCTGTGCTATTTCTATTCGTGAAATTCTCTTTTTGTGAGAAAATTTTGAAAATTGATATTGTATGAAATTAATTCCAATTCTTGTATGGTTTATTATGAGTTAAAATAAAAGCAAAAATTATCGTATAAGAAAATGTATTTTTCGCTAATTATTTCGTTTTTATGATTCAAAATTCGCCTAATAAAGGATTTCAAAGAAGTTGCGGCTAAAAAATAGGCTCATCATCTCACTCAGTTGGCGAAGCCAAAATTCTAACTAACAATATTCAATGTTTCTATACTGATTGCTTTGAATTGTTTCGAAATTTGAGTTTTTTTCCGACTCAAGTACATAAAAATATGGAAATGTTGCATAAAAATTAAATGAAAACACAACTTTATTCAGAAAATTTTGACTACTTCATTCGCTTGGGTGCATAAGTGGACTTTTTTACCTTGGTGTAAAAAATAACGACTTTACTGTTGTCTGAAAAACTCGCTCTAAAGAGCATTTTTTTGGGGGGAGGAAAGAATTTCTGTTTATTCTACGCATTCTACGCGTAGACTGGCATTTCTGATCATCACACTTGTCATATTAACTGTTCATTCTCTTTCTCTCGTTTTCACATGCCAGTACGCTGTCGATTGCTGCGACTTACTTATTATAGTTTTAAATTTTCTTTTTCGTGGTCGTTTAAATAATTCAAACGGCTAAGACAAAGTGTACTTCTCCCATGGGAGGAAGGGGGCTTCAGCGTCGGAAGTTTCTTTTGTTTTGTAACTTTTACTTGAAAATACATTTTAAACTCATTAAACATTGTTCAGACATTCACGTTACTAACTGAATAATCTATGTTGAGCTTTACGTGTCAGAAGTTGCTTTTCTAATTTTTGAAAGTTTCATTGGCTCAGTTATTTCCTACGGATAGGCTATTGAGTTATAGGAATTATTAATCTCTAGGTGAAATGATAAGTTGATCATGAATCATGATTTTTAAAAATCGAAAAAGGCATCGTAAAAATTTCGGCTTGTCAACTCAATTTTTGAATTACCTCAACCCCCTCCCCTCCCCTTTCACCAGAAAAAAGAAGTTCAAGTTCGAAAAAATTATCAATTTGAAAAATAAGACTAATGTTCATGCGATTATAAAAATTTTTGAATTTCATTTCGGCTTGTCAGTTCAATATTTTTGAATCACCTCCAACCCCCCCTTCCCCCTTCCCAGAAAAAAGAAGTTCAAGTTCGAAAGAATTATCAATTTGAAAAATGAGACTAATTTTCATGCGATTATAAAAATTTTTGAATTTCATTTCGGCTTGTCAGTTCAATATTTTTGAATCACCTCCAACCCCCCCTTCCCCCTTCCCAGAAAAAAGAAGTTCAAGTTCGAAAGAATTATCAATTTGAAAAATGAGACTAATTTTCATGCGATTATAAAAATTTTTGAATTTCATTTCGGCTTGTCAATTCAATATTTTTGAATCACCTCCAACCCCCTTCCCTTCCCCCTTCCCAGAAAAAAGAATTCAAGTTCGAAAAAATTATCATTTTGAAAAATGAGACTAATCTTCATGCGATTTTAAAAGTTTTGAATTTCATTTCGACTTGTCATCTCAATTTTTGAATCACCTCCAACCCCCTCCCCTTCCCCCTTCTCAGAAAAAAGAAGTTCAAGTTCGAAAAAATTATTAATTTGAAAAATGAGACTAATTTTCATGCGATTATAAAATTTTTTGAATTTCATTTCGGCTTGTCAATTCAATATTTTTCAATCACCTCCAATCCTCTCCCCTTTCCCCTTCCCAGAAAAAAGAAGTTCAAGTTCGAAAAAATTATCAATTTGAAAAATGAAACTAATCTTCATGCGATTATAAATATTTTTGAATTTCAAGGTCAGAATTGCGGGTGGGGGCATCCTTCCTTTCCTCGTAAGCGGTTCGAGGGGAATTGATGCGGGTTGTCTTACTTTTCGGACATGAACGAGTAATATCGAAAGGCAGTAGGATTTTTTTTTTTTGTTGAATTGACATGTATTAATGGCCCTATGATAATAAAATCAAACGCCGTGTATAAAGGTTATACTGATTAAAACGCGGTACATAATAGAGAGCCGGTGAAATCGATTTTCTTATCGGCCTCTTCGAATGTCTAAGGAATCGAAGAATAGCGAGATGAACCGAAATAAGTGAATATTTTTTTATGCTCGTTTACGATTACCAGTATATCGAGGATGATGGTGTATGGATGGATTGCCGGCGCAAAAGCCAGCTTTAAGATTGATGTGTATTACGTCTCTATATTGTTTCAGTCGCGAAACGACAAACGAGATTACGCGCCGTCGCGTCGAAGCAAGTCCGAAGGTCCTCCCGGTGCTTCCAACAAACGAAGTTATTACGCCGCTTATGGATCGCCGTCTCCTGATTACGCCGATTTGGGCGAATTCGACACCGACTACGTGGTAGGCATGGCGTATAATAAGCTTGAGCGTTGTCCGACCGTAGTCTATCGCACGTTGGGCGAGGTGAGGCGTCGTTGAGGCGATTTCCTCCGCTGTACGAGGAGGTGGAAAAATGATTGTTGGAATTGATATATGTATATGTAAATTGCGTATAGCACTCGACGATGCCTCTGTCTCTGCCACAAATCGAACGTTTTCGAGGTATTAATCTGTTTCCGCTTCAACCATCATCCGACGATTGTATTGCTTTATAAGAATCCTCGTAAGCTTATTTTACTGAACCTGGCAGCGCTAGAAAAAGCCTCGGCGATGCTTCAAGCTTTGTATTGTAAATGAGTATCTGTTCGGCGATTAACGACCTGGATACAGTAAATAATTTGTAAATATACGTCGCCATAGTATAGCTGCAATTTCACCGTTGAATCAACGGCGTTATTTAACTCTCAAGGACGTTCAACTTGATTCGGTTCATTAATTTTTCGATTCCTAGCGCGATCACGATACGGTGTGTAGTGACGGTTGTTGCGGAGTGTGGAAAAGCGAGGAGAAAACGCGGTCGTTTTCGATTCGCCAAGCTATGTAAATCGAGATCCGTGACGTCGAACATCTCCGAATGCGTTTGAGGGTTGAAATTTCGTACACGAGTTGTGCCACATTGTGCTGTTACTCAATCCTATTACGGTGTTACCTTCAGTGGAACGTAACGAGACCAGATCTCTTCCTTATTGTTATTCGAATGTTGAACTTGCCCATCAGTGAGGAATCGAACGTTATTTTTTCAATTTCGAACGATTAATAAATTCTCTTAATTTAAATCACGCTTGTAATGATAATCTAATTCACGTATTAAGCTGTATTGTGCTACCATTGGCTTGGGCTGTATCTCCACTGTGAGGGGCGCATAAGTGTGGGAAGTAATGAAGGCTACCCCCTCCCTAAGGATAAAATATGTCAGTGGAGTGGTCCATTGTGCTAATCTACTCCATCGTTCAGTTGAATGTGATTTAATGATGGTTAATTTTGCTCGTGATGTGTTGCACTTTGCCGCGATAGTTTTATATGGAGATGCCTAATTCAGGAAACTCGTAACGATGGTAAGTATACGTAAATACGAGATCTACTCCACCCCCTCCCCTTCTCTTGAAAGCACTATTTTTAGATATTTATATGTAGATTTTTTTTAGCTGAGTTTTTAATAAAAACGATAGCTATTACAGCCTACCTGATTTGGGAAGGGAAGGTCGGAGGAGGGTGGAGTCTTCAAATCATTGCGTTTCAGACCATTTGTAATCATCTGGCAAATGTCCAATTTTTTGGTATGTATATTTTTTTTTCGCACACACGTAGCGCCGCCTAGTATTCATAAAATTCGCTCAAAATTCGGTGAGAAACTCTTCTTGAAAATACGCAAAAATAATTTTTCTGTTTTTTCGATATATTTCAAAATGGCGCATCACTCAAATTTTGAGGGGGGCTGGAGAAGGGGCAAATAGCTCAAATTTTTTGTTTTTGATTTCATGTGAAAGAGTGAGTCACGGATACTAACATATCCAAATTTCAGGTTCCTAAGTGCATATTGAGAGGAGTTAGATCAAAAAACGGCTTTTTGAGGAATTTTTGAGTCATGAAATTTCTTGAATCTTCCATATCTCCCCACCAAATCAAGTTAAAGAGGTCAAATTCTGTGTGTGAGGTTAGTTGGTGACCAGAATATGATCTCTTGAATTTGGATCAAAATGGATCCAAAATGGCTAATTATCAAAATTTTGAGTAGAGCTTGAGGAGCCTCAAGTTGGTAAAAATGTAATTAATACGAATTCATATGGTTATTGGGGATAAGTTGTGTACTATATCCCGAATTCACTTCCACACATGATGTTGGAGGGGGGGAAGGCGGGGTTATCAACCTAAAATAGTGGTGGGGGTACAGGAGGGGTCGAAAATTTTTTATTGCTGTGTCATATGATAAAATGAGCCCAAGTGACAAACGTATTTTGATTTTAGCTTCCTCAGTGATTTTGGAGGGGAGTTGGAGCAAAAAACGGCTTTTGGAGGGGAAATTGCTGCAGGAAATTTCATGAATAGCCTGCTATGGGGGGGGGGGAAGAAGCTGATCGCTGATCAAATCCTTGAGAGGTTTGGATTTCTTCTTTTAAAAAATTGTTTGGCATTCGTGTATTGCAAACAAGGTTTTACTGGAAAACTCAAATTTTTCTTGGGGGACTCAACCTGTTTGACCCCCTCCCCCCTCCCTTCCGGTAATAGGTCTGAATTTGGCTCATCCTAGACATACTGGGTGCCAGAATGGGCCGAATTTCAACTTTTGCAAAATGTGAAGGAGGTAGGGTTATAATATTTGCTAAAAAAAACGTCAAAAAGGCATCGTAACAATTTCGACTTGTCAACTCAATTTTTGAATCACTTCCAACCATCCTCGCTCTCCTCCACAAAAAAAAAAACAAGTTCAAGTTCGAAAAAATTATCAATTTGAAAAATGAGACTAATGTTCATGCGATTATAAAAATTTTTGAATTTCATTTCGGCTTGTCAATTCAATTTTTGAATCACCTCCAACCCCCTCCTCTCTCACCAGAAAAAAGAAGTTCAAGTTCGATAAAATTAATAATTTTAAAAATGAGACTAATCTCCCCGCGATTATGAAAATTTTTGAATTTCAAGGTCATATTTTGTCGTTCTACGACAGAGTAATATTTTAAATTCCAATTTTTTTTTTTTTTTTTTTTTTTTTTTTCATTTAATTATGCTCGATTTTCACCACGCGAAGTTTCCCTAAACATCACATTCAAAATCGCTCTCAATATGTAAATCATCGGTGTACATTTTTAGAGGAGAAGACTTTCCCAATTTCCTTCAATATTTTCTTTCGTTACGCAATACGTGCAAATTACTAAGCGGTATTTTTGTCTTTGGTCCCCCTCCCCTCCCCCACCGGATTATATTATTCTTAGTGTCAACTTGAGCATCCTAAGATCACAACTTCGAAAGTTGTTGAAGTATTAGATGTAGTGGTTTCAAAATGACTTAAATAGGTTGTTTGCTCAGTTTCAGCACCAAGTTGGTGATACATTGAGGATTCATGAAAGGTGTAAATTCCGTACATCGAGTCTTTTTGTTCGCATAAAATCAAAATCAAGAGTACATTAGCTACTTCTGCATAAATGACCTATTCATCCACATTTTCTTGAATCCTTAAATACAATAAAAAGTGGTATGCAAAATTTTTTTGAAGGTGCTTAACGTGATTAAAAAATTTTAGTTCGCACTAAAATAATTTTTTGAGATTTTTTTGAAAAATTCGAAAGTTTTAAATTTTGAATTGAAATGTGGCAAAAGTTAACGTTGACCTAGAGAGTTGAAATTTTTTGAGATCGCTGTTGGGATAATTTGACAACCTTTCTATGCATGAGTCATCGATTTTTAAAGAAAAAATCTAAATTCATTTCATTCTATTAAATACTATCATTTCAGGTCCAAAATTACATATGAGGGGGCTCGTATTATACTATATGAATCTTCTCCGAGTATATTCTTTCCAATGTAGGTATCCTCGTATGGAAACTGATGACAAAATGCAGCACAACGCGAATAAAATTCACTGTTGAATTTTGAGTATCTAAATAGTAATTACAGGGTGTCTAATAGGTCATACAAGTCATAAAAATAATAGAAAAGTTATCATTTTATCTCAAATTAAAAAAATCAAAAAAATACATGTATATTCAAAAATTAGTTTTTTTTTTCGTCATTTGAAGAGATACGTGAAATTGACAGGTAAAGAATTTCACATAATCACCGTGTTGTTAAATTTATTTTTATTTTATTTAATGTCTTGTTTCTCTACTTTCCTAATGTGGGTTTTTTATCTGTTGGGATATTTTTTTTTTCGGCTATTATGTTATAAAATGCTGATTTTTTGAGACGTGGTGGAGTTGGTAGCAAAATGATCTCGATATTGATGAGGAAAGGTCATGCAAAAAGTCATAGTTGCGACGAATGAAAATTTGTTTGACACCCTATAGGAGAGTGTAAGGGTGGCTCATGATGTTTATCAAGAAGTAGGAGGTGGGACATGAAGTGATGACGACGCAACGTGAGCACAATTAATTACAAAAGTTTCAACTCTTTATTATTCACTTATGGGGGTGCGGTGGGGACTTCTGATGCGGTGGGCTCCGTAATAACATAACTATGATTAATGTTGACACAATGTCGTTCACTGGTGTACAATAGGTTACCAAAGGTTAGCTTCCAAATAGCTTTTAAGGGGAGCTAGTCCTCATTAGTTCGCCTCTTTTATATACCCTCACAGAAGAGCTATAATTCAAAGTAATGAAAAACGAGCACAACTGATGGGCAGCATTTCCACATGCTTAACCCTCTAATGGCACACATAAAAGTAATTTAAATTAGAAAATAAAAATTGTGCTGAGTCACTCAAGACATTGAAATATAATATGTTATTGTGCTCGCTGAAATGCAGAATTTCATTACAAAAAAATTGCATATATCAAAATTGAAGGGGCAGCATACATAGGATAGAATGGAACAATTTTTGAAAATTTCTAGCTCCTTCAATATTGAAGATAGGCAATTTGTCCTTCTATGTTTTTTCTTGCAAATCTTTCGAACTACAATATAGCATGGTTTTATTTTCAATTTTTGCGACCTGAAAAATGCAATGAATAATTTACATAAAAATTCAGAAGTAAATCTGCCCCTTCAAAAATTGATGTATGCAACTAACACAGATTCCCAAACTGAAGAAATTGTGGCAACGTTCAACTATGAAGGGTGCACAAGGACGAGTAGCCGGTTACGCCGGAGCGCAGCGAGGTTGTTTTACCGATGGGTAAAATTCACCCATGTGTGCCAATTAAGGGCTAATATTATTGGGGTGCTATGGTGCCCTTTTTTTCTTCCCTATGAAGGAGATCACAAAATGTGACTTAGTAAGTACGCAACGTGTGAAGCTATGAACAACTCGAACATGAAATTTCGCCCTCAAATGGTATTTGGGGCTCAACATCGACGATTTCGTGAATTAACCGGCGAATTAATTGCGACGAAGAAAACGCCGAGTCTTCGAGTTGCAAGTACGTAGTTGATCAATCAGGAGGAGCCTGTTACGCATTAGGCGGCGCTGGTATGAACGGCGACGTGTATGCTTTTGGCAGTAAAATATTGATCAGACGTGCCGAGGAATACTTACGCGCGTCGAACAGCTGTTTCGGTGAACGACCTGGTTTTTTCGCGGCTCGCGAGAGTACTGCTACGGCGTAATTTTATATGGGTTATTTTTTGTTTTGTGTTTTTCGCAGTTAATTAGTAACTATCCGGAAGATTATGATACAGACACGGCGGGCATACCAGTGAAAGGTGTTCGTGGGAACACCGAATACAGGTTGCAGTTCGCCTGGCCGAAATCCCATAAAAATGATCAAGAAGAGCTGAAAGCGGCCGGCGGCGGATCTCGTAGATCTGCGTATATGGCCCCCGCCGGACACGAACGTCCGCCCGTTCCTGTGCATAAGAAACGATTTTTAGATACCGATAAGAAAGAAGGTAAGGGTACCACTTGCCATATGCTTGTGTATGCTTGCGGTGAAAAATTATCTTATTTTATTTACGCTTGATTAAACATATTTGACTAATAACTACCTAATGAAATTAATTTTAATGACAAATTTTTTAATGGCTATTTGTATTTCCACTTCAGGTGTTCCCGAACTCGAGCCTCTTGTTGACCAAAATGGCGAATGCGATGACGAGAAAAGGGATAAAAATCAAAACAACGACAGGTTATTATGCTGTAACTGTTAACGTTTGCGGTAATTTTCTTCGCGTTTTAATTAGTTGAAAATGGTTCTTAGGGTTGAATTTTACACCGAATACAAGAAGAAATTTAGACCGTTCTCACAATACGACTATATCGCCGGAAAGTTCCTAGCTAGAGATAATAATGTTACCCCCTCATCGAGTCTTACAGCTGCATCGTGGTATGCAGAAGTTATAGAATTAAGGAAGAAAGCCGGCGAGTATAAAGTAAGTGTGTGTGTGCATTCGACAGAATGCAAGTACGTAGTTAATTACGAGTAATTAATTCAGGTAATTGAAAAGATATAAAATATTTCGAATAAAATGATGTAATAAAAATTCAGCTTATGAGTGTAATCATCGTAAAAATAGAAATCACTGAGGCGTACCTCCGCTCGGTGTTTTACTATGGATCAACATAATATGTGTTTGTGATGTTAATTAATTAATTATCGTTTCGTATGGTTTAAAATGAAGTAATAATTTGTGAAATGAAAATTGATTCCACCTTGTGTGGAATGGGAATTTTTTTAAATTTATTTAAATTATAATATTACAACTTATTCTTTTTTTTTAATTTTTTTATTAATTTGAAATTTATTTAATTAATTTTTCATTCAATTTTTTATTCCATTTTTTAGGTTTTCTTACGCTTATTTATTTATATTTTTTCTATCCACAATGGCATTTATCTTCAATTACACTATTGGGCAAATTTCATGTTATGTCTTGTTTTCGAAAATTTTTTAATATAATTTGATGAGAGGATACTAGAAAATCTGGACGTCAATTCAGTGTGACCAATTTAGCATAATTATGCCAAATTTAGCATAATTAAAAGTCGATTTAGCATCAAAATTTTTGGACTTAGCCTCGCATCATTTTTAGAATAATTGGTTCCAAATTTTAGCATAAATACCTATAATTTAGCATTTTTTTTTTCAAATATGTGAATACTGATTTGCAAATTGTAATCAGCGCCCCACACTATGAAATAAAGAACCTTGAAACATTGTGGTGTTGTCCTGTGACTGTCTAGTCTAGGTTTATAGAGTATTTATAATGACTGGTCTATATTCTAATTGGTCATACGTCATGCCTGTAACAACCAATCAGCAAGTTGGAATGTGGTAAATTTACCTCGACTAACTCGTAAAATAAGAACACAAATCAGCTAATGATTCGAATTTTAGTCGTTCACTGAAAACTGAACGATATTGTTTAGGAAGGTAGAAATGAAACTACCTACATTTTATCACATTCTAGCGTTATGATTGGTCCTTACGCGCGTAACTTATGACCAATTAGAACATAGACCGGTCATTATAAATCTTAATACATACTAGCGCCTCCTCGCCCCTTTGGGGCTCGCAATAAAAATTAAATGAAGAAAAAAAGTTATTTTATCAGACAAGCACTGCTACATTCTTAACTGCGCAACCTAATTTATTCTTGTTACCCCCCCCCCCCAAGAGTTCTTCCTTTCAGGATGAGCTCCCCCCTTTATACCTTTGTATACCTGACATTTTAAACAATTTTATAACTTTACCTTCACTCTTGCCTATGTACAAAGCTTTTATTGAGGTTTATAACCTTTTTTTCCTTTTGTATACCTGCTACTCAAAACAATTTTATGACTTATCCTTGTGCATGTACAAGGCTTTTATTAAAATTTACAACCTTTTTTCCTTTGTATACGTGCTATCCATTATATACTTTTCATACCTGCTATTCAGAACAAGGATGCGCGCGCATCTCAAAACCAATTTCATTTTGGTTTTAATATATAGAGAGATATGAATCTGCATGGTTTGAGTTTTTTCTTTGTGACTTTTCACAGCCAAAACTACCAGTCCGATTTTGATGAAATTTTGGGTTCCCGTCCGAATTAAGGAAAAGAAGGTCTGTGTCCCAAATCCAAACCCCTAACCTCAAAATGGGGGGGGAGGGTCAAAATTTTGAATAAGGTCCTTCTAAATTTCAAAATTGAATTTTTTTTTTATAAATGGATTTTAGAGTATAAATAAATTTTTTTTTGTTCTTACCATTTTTCATTTTTGAGGCACCCTTACCCCTCAAATTTCACTCGAAAGTGGCACTTAAAAATCAAAAATCGTTAAATTTCACTTTTTTTCAAAAATAAGCCGGACATTCTTTGCGTTGTAGTTACCCAAGTATTCGTGTAGATTTTTAACGATTTTCGACCATATTTGGGGGAGGGGGTGAAGAAAAACCAAAAATTCTGTATTTTTTCTTCTTTTTAATTTTTGAAAAATTTTTTTTAATCAACGCGTTGAAAATAACAACAATAAAAATGTATAAAAATTTCAAAAAGAATGGACCCAAAATAAGGTTGTAATCGCGAGTTACAAATTCGAAAATCTTCAACGTTCGTAAATGACAAGCGCGTTGTAAAACATGTTGGTTGCATTCGCGTTCGCCAGGCGCGAGTTACACGAGGTGAACATGTTTGGCCTTAAATACTCGCTTTGATTTATGCTTAAACCCGTTAAAAAAAGGTATAAATTACTCGATGATTTTTTTTTATTGTGTTCCTTATGCACTTTATATTCCAATTATAAATTTTATTTTTTAAAAAAATTGAAATAAAACGCGCATTTGTTGTTTTTCAAAAAATGAATTACACATTTGCGTACGTGCGTACTTTTACAACAGCAAAAAAATGAACATTATTTTTCATATGAGCAATTATGATGAGTTTTAGAGCCAAAATTGGAACCTCAGTACACGTTTTTGTTAGCGTGGATTAGCACAACGGCTGATGACATCAGAATTCTTTCATAACACGCCAGTTGTTGATTGTCATTGTTACTACCCAAAGATTTTTTTTTAATTTGACTTAAGGGTACATTTCACATACGCGGTTCTTTTTTGTAGTATAACTAAACTTTGCAGGCACTGTATGTTATCTATATATGAACCAAAATTGATAACGCCAAAAAAGTGACATTTTTGAAACTAAAGTTCTTTGTGAGTTTCTAATGAAAACTTTTGAAATTGGAAAATGAAGAAGATAAGGCACTTCTCTTTAATTTGTTCAGAACGAATAATTTATATTCCAATTTATAAGAAGGTTATAAGCTGTGAAATATGGCCTCCTCAAAAGCCAGTTTATTTTTTCGTTTTTCTCGACAAATAATCAATTAATCAAAAAAATCTTCTGTGAAGTTTCTCAAATCCTTAGTATAGGTGTATATTTCAAATTTCAAGTGAAACAGATAAGTCATATTTGAGAATCAAGGAGGTACGAAAATGATCATTTGGCAGGCAAACCAGTATGCAATCGTGTATGTAGAATAGAGCCTTAAATACTCTACTTATGAAGAAGTTCAATTACTTATGAACATGATGATTGATGATAAACAAATTTTTTTTCACATCATTTCTGTACATCCCATGGAAAAAAAGAAATAATTCAGCTGTGAAAGGCTTATAAATCTGTGTTAAAATCAATTTATAAATTTAGGGGAGACTCGGGCATATAGAACCACCTTTTTTTAGTTTGCATTAAATACGCTGTAATTCCAAAAAACATCTGGGAACAGCTTTATTATGAAGAAAAAACATTTCTTTTTCAGAATATGTGAAAACTTTTTTTGAAAAGGCACTTTGAGAAACTCAACTTTGAAGTTTGCTAAAACACTATTTTTTCCATCCCCAAAGTGCCGGGGCAAAAACAACCACAGTAATACATAACTGAAATAGAATGTTAATGATTACAAAACGATTATAAAATTACTAAATTGATAAAAAAAATATATTTTTACGAGTGAAACCAGCATCTACCCAAAAATTGCACTCATAAAATGGATATTGTCATAACCTCTCAACTGGTGCACTCTTTATACGCTCATTCAGAGCACATATCACATTGGAGCCATTCTAACATTAACAAACTTCAAATTTAGGTTATACATGTGACGCATCGTAAATTTATCGTGGTATTTTGGTATTTAAGTAGTCTTTTTGGCCTTCTATAATTATTACCAACTCATTTAACATTGTGGTTCTTTATGCCCGGATTTGACTTTTTCGATAAATATGGACAAAAGTGTAATTTGAATTAAAAAATTTATAAATTTCTTATGAGGGAATGGAAAATACAGGAATTTATCTTCATGCAGCAAAAAAAATTCTTTTGAAGATGTAATAAAAGTGAAATCATTTTGTTTTGAAATTTCTCAATTCTCGATTTTTGATAGTAAAAAATCAGTTTATGTCAAATTGAAAAAAAAATAAAATGTCCGGTTGCAAAACGTTACCACCTTAAACCTTTACCAAATGCATATATTGCCTACTTTTCAGAATAAATAGCACAGACATAATTTTGATAATTCTTTATGCCTGGCTGATTCTATATGCCCGCGTCTCCACTACACTGAAAGAAAAAATGGATATTTCTACTTTCTAACGAAAAATGCTTACTTTATGGAATTAATGGTTGTTATTCAAAAATGAAAAGAGTTGATACCAATCGAGCGAGCGAAGCGAGTGATAAATAAAAAAACGAAACGATGTGAGCGAGCGAAAGGGCGCGAGCGTAGCGAGCGACCAACGGGGGTCTGGGGGCGGAGCCCCCAGCTGGCAGCGCGAAGCGCTGCTAGTACTCTATATCTATATTATACATATTATTTTTATCTGTGATTGTGAACCACATGCTGATTTGTAAATTCCTTCGAAAACAACAAACAACTTGTTACTTGAGTATATTATAACTAGCAAGATAGCAACAACCAACTACCATGTGTTGATATCGATATATCACAAAAAATTAAGGAACATTTTTCGGCATAATTTTTTAGCATTCAAGGTTTTCAAAGTTGAAATAATTTGGCATAATTTCAAGTCTTTAAAATCGGCGGTAAAAATTTGCCCCTTACTTGCAAAACGTTTAAATTGAACATAGACTGGTAAATATTGGATAAAAATTTTAGCATAACGATTCTAGCATAATTTTTTGGGCTTTTGGAATAATTTAACGTAATTTTTTGGTAGAGTTGGAATAAGTATATTTTTTTCAGTTGGTCACACTGGACGTCATGTTTAAATCAGCCATAGTCGTTTTTGGGGTAAAGAGAAAGGCCAGTGGGTTGAAGTTTTTGGGGACCTGTACATTTTCAAAAAATGAAAGAAAAAAATTCTTGCACTCAGATCGAAGCATGGATTGAAAAACTGAAAAAATATTCTCAAAAACTACGTGCTAAAAAATTTTTAAATTTTTTGGATTATTAATGGAGAATTTGAGTATATAAGCGCCATTTTTTCCATTTTTATTCACGAAAAAAATCAAAAATGTCGATTTAAAACGTATTTTTACTTTTTCAATAAAAATGATGACTAAGCCATTAAATTGAGCATAAAATTATGTTTCTATTACAACAAGCTACGAACCATTTCAATGATTGGGAGAGCTAGGAATTTTCATAATTTGAGTATTTTGTATTTTTTACAGAATTCTGAAGGAAATCCCGAAAAACTCTAATTCAAGTTTTTTTTGCTGTTTCTTTCAAAAACTATGAAAATATAAAATGTACGAATTTTGAAAATTTTCAACTCCGATGAGAGGAAAAATAATTGCGAAATGGCCTTCAGAAAACTGGTGAATGTTTTCAAAAATTTCAAGAAAAAAAAATGATTTGAAATTTGTTTCGAGTTTAAAAGTTTTATGTTGGTGTACGATGTTGAAAGAATTTTTAGACCCTTATCTTAAAAATTTAAGGTTTTTGAGCTTTTTTTAGTTTAATGGAAAAAATCTACATTTTATGTATTTTTAGAAATGAATGATGAATAGGTAATTTATAAGATGCGTGCATATTATAGGCTTAATTTCAAGTCTTTAACGCTTTAACCTTCAAAATAATATGAAGTATGGATTATTTTGAAATTATAAGTTTTGACTTTATGGCGATGTTTCCTTCAATTTTTAGGACTGATTTTTTTTTCGTTTTTTGATGGTCATTTTGGCGATTGATTTTCTCTCGTCCTTTATACTTTTCGAAAAATGTAAATACGCTTCACGTCATAAATTACTGTACATTTTGGTGCTAAAAACATTATCTATATTTGCCTCGAATGATGATATAAAATTATTTCAAATTTTGTGTTTCGGCCCCTTCATAACATTCAAAGTAGGCAGTTCACTATATTATATGAATGTAACATTAATGGTCATAGCTTATTGAAGCTCTATTTCGCGCCCCCCCCCCCCGCCTCCCCCGAGTGAACCATATTTCGTTTTTTTTTTTTTTTTTTTTTTTTTTTTGCATGATAAATCGAGTGGGATGGCCACAATAATAAATTGCTGAATTACCTCAAAAGGACGCCATCAACATTACAAATCTCTAACTCAATTTTAGAACTGCCCCTGTCC
Source organism: Phenacoccus solenopsis (assembly GCA_009761765.1). Lineage (NCBI taxonomy): Eukaryota > Metazoa > Arthropoda > Insecta > Hemiptera > Pseudococcidae > Phenacoccus > Phenacoccus solenopsis. Next base: position 6,980,899 of record CM019756.1, read on the forward strand.
CCTAAAACAAAATCAACGTTTTTAAAAAATTTAAACTTGCAACAAAAAATAATGTTTGTACAGTTTATACATTTTTTGGGGTGGCGCTTTTTCAAGCAAAAAAAAAAAAAAAAGAAAAAGGTAAAAGTTTAAACTCGTAAATTTGAAAAAAAATTAGGCTTTAATAGCTATCGTTTTTTATTGAAAATTCAGCTAAAAAGTTGACGACTTAAATTTTTCAAAAATTAATTTTTGTAAATGTTTGAATTTTGACAAATTTTGCTTCCTTTTTGTGTGGTCCAAACAGTGAGTTAGAGTTGTGAATTTTTTTTCTTCTTTTTTTAAGAAGGGCTTATTTAGCAACTGTTATGACCCCATCACCTGCATTTTTTTATAGAGGAAAAAAAAAACAAAATTTAACTTTCTCTTCGAAACAGTCAGTACTAACGAAATTGAAAAAAAAACGTAGCTAAAAATTTACCTGTACACCGCCAAACTTCATTAAAGATTTCTCGAAATTTTTTTCACCATCGAAGTTTTAATTTACAGCACCGTGGCTGGGGTACAGAATTAGTTCCGCAACATTTGGCCGAAGTTTACAACAAGCAGATCGCGTTGTGGGAACATGTATCGCGTCGTAGTTCGCTATCGGCTCTAACTTTGGCAACCACCACTCAGAAACCTAGGTAAGTTGGTGAGATTTAATTTAAGACTTCGTACGTGACGATATAATAACGTAGGAGTTGATTTCACGCAGAGCTCTTACCAAAGAAGAAAAAGGCAAAGAAAATTCCAGAAAACTTGCGCCGCACAGGCTACGTGATACTTCGAGGCAAACCTCTGTAGATAGATCGGCTTCGGTGGCTCGCAAAAAGGTAGGAAAAAATATCGTCGAGTTTGTACGATTAAAAGAGTGTTTTTCGAAACGTTGAAAATATCTTGATATTTATTTAGACTGAGAAAAATGAAGAAATCAAACGACACTCGGCTAAATTACTCAAAGACGGAACAAAAGGCTCCGAGAAGGCAGCATCGAGTGCCGGTACGCCTGCTTCCACTTCGGTATCTTCGGGTAAGTAGTAAGATTTAAAAAAAAGTAAGCAGCTATGCTGCATTACCGAGGCTGAGTTTTTAATCGTAGCTCGTTGAAATTCGCAGAAAATTTTTTTTAGAGCCCTTTAAAGCCTACCATCATTTTTGAATGGTGAAAATTGTTAATAAGATTGATTAGAAAAAAATTTTTATATTTAAATTTTATTTATAAAATTCCTATTTTTTTTTTTTTTTTTTTTGTTCATTTAATACATAAAATACTCCGAATATTATGAAAATATAAATTATTAAATATTTTATTTTATTTCTCTCTATTTATTTATTTATTTATTTATTTGTTTGTTTATTTATTCATCCATCCATCCATTAGGAAAAAATTAAAATCTATTTTCAATTATTTAAATAATAAAATAGGTAGCATTCAATCCGTTCGTACTAAATTAATAAATTTAATTAAAAATAAAATCCAACCTAATTTACATCGGACTCCGCTGAGTTGATCTCAGTTTAGGGCTTCTGTGAATTTATTTTTCATGCATTGCTTTTTTTGCAAGTTTTTTTTTCTAGACAATTTTTAGCCTACAGAAAGTAGACTATAGATATGTATCGAAACAAAATATGCAAAAAAGTTGGGCATTTCTCATTTGATTTTAAGATGTTTTCGGTTGAAAACTCGACTAATTAAGGCTGAAATTTTCGTGTAATTAACGAAGTATTGTTTTATAGCACGCTCTCAACCTGTCGGCGGTTCGCCTAAAAAACACGCGTCTCGTCCACCGTCTAGCGGCTCGCCGAAGAAAGTGGTGAATACGGAAACGCGAGCTAGACCGAGTAAGAACGATTTTAAAGCTTATCTAATTGGCTTGGCTTACGCTTAGTGTGATCATACGACCAGTTATCGATCATTTGTAATGGCAGATTTCATAAAAATACCTTCTCATGGTGTGAACCTTTTTTTCATTCATTTACTCGATGATCGTCGCGTGTTCAGCTTGGTTTTCGTTTTGACGTCGCGCTGCGTTAAGTGAGGAATGCTATTTGACGATAGGTGGGTTTTGAAATCATAATCGTATCGAGTCTTCGCCTCGCAGCGCGTATAGGTAGCGGTGCTTTTGAGTAAACGGTTGCATATCCTTTAATTAGCGCTGGCTTTGAACTCCTACTATTTGCTTGGTTTTTTTTTCTCTTGACGTTTGATCTTTGTGTAGCATCATTAGTGACTAACGCCCAATCCCGTATTAAACGTGATACGAGCGCTTCAGCTAAAAAGAAAGAATTGCTTAAACCTAAAATCTCTCCGGCATCCGTGAAAATAGTCGATCCTGCCGAAAAGAAAGATGCCCACGTAAAAATCGCCAGTAAGTATGCGCAATAGTTGATTCCTCGATGGCGCCGAAATTCAAGTTTGAACGTATATGATTCGGTTGGACGGAGCGATTGATGGAATTTTCGGGTGTTTTTTAGAAGCCGACGAAGCGGACGTAGCCGATGAAAAAGGCGCCGAAGAAATCGATGTGGAGAGAATCGTCAAGTCTCCACCGGAACCTACTAGAGTCAAGTCTCCGGAACAGTTGATGATGAAATCACCGGAACCGGTGAATTGGACTGTGCCTTTGGATACCGGTAAAACGTTCACGGTTACGCAGAATATTCAAGATGGTGGGTAATTTTTATCGCGTAGAGTGGAGATTTTACGTAGGTGAATTAATGTTATTCGTGGTGGCAGGTGATTTGTACCATCATCGACCTCCGAGCGAGGCGAAAATATTGAGCACGTTGCATCACGGGCCGCATTCGCTGGAAAGTCAGAATTTAGCGAGTAGGTACAGGATTCTTGTAATTAATATTTTATCGAAAAGCAATGGATTGGCTCTGAATGTTGTAATGGAATTTTTTTTCGTGATTTCCCTTCAAAAAACCATTTTTTGCTTCAACTTCCCCCCAAATTTGCTTAGGTGGTTAAAATTGAAAGTGATTAGTTACTTGTGATCACGTAATGATATGATACCGAAATAAAAAATTTTCAATCTTCTGGTCACTCGCCATGTTTTAATGTTTTCAATTCGTCCTTTTCCCCTCCAACATCAAGTATTGAAATGAATTTGGGATATATCATACTTCGTATTACCAGTAACCATGCAAATCTCTCTCTATATATTAAAATCGAAATGAAATCGGTTTTGAGATGCGCGCGCATCCTTATTTTGGATAGCAGGTATGCAAAGCAAAAAGAGGTAATAAATTTTAATAAAAGCTGTGTACGTACATGGTCAAGGATAAAATTGTAAAATTGTTTAGAATGACAGGTATAAAGGTATAAAGAGACGAGCCCATCCTTAAAGGAAAAACTCTTAGTGGTGGTAACAAGTAAGAATAAATTGGGTTGTGCAGTTTAAAATGTAGCAGTACTTATCTGATAAAGTGACTTTCTTCTTCCGCGTGGAATGCTGCGTCGAATTGCCGTGGATATTGGGTCGCGAAGTGGCCAGGGGGTGGAGCCCCCTAGTTCATATGAATTTCATTTTTACTAATTTGAGGCTACTATAAGCTTCTTCCCAAATTCTAATGAGTCGCCATTTTGGATTCATATTTAATCTAATTCAAGAAGTTGTATTCAGGTTTCAAAATAACCCTGTGAACGAATTTTGATTTTTTTAGACCGATTTTGTGAGGAGATATGGAAGATTCAAGAAATTTCATGACTCAAAACTTCCTCAAAAAGTCGTTTTTTTTATAAGTCCACTATAAATATAAATAAGAGGCTCAAATTTAGATATGTGGGTATTAGAGTGGCCCTTATTTTCAAAATCCGAAATTTTTGAATGCTACCCCATAAACTTGTTACCTCTTATTAGAAAATAATTCCCTGAAAATTTTGACCAAATTTATCAACATTAACCCGTGCCGCAAACGTGTTGAAATATTGATAATTGTAGTAGCACGTCGCATCACTGCTATCCCAGACAAGTCATGCGATGTGATAGGTAGGTAATTCTGTAAGAGATACAGAATGCTAATAGTTGCACTTGCATATGCCCAAATACGTGCGTTTACTAATTTGTATAGCGTATACTCATTTCATTTCGTGAAAACTCATGTGGTAAAACGATACTTTTTCCTGTCAAATTATTGGTAGTAAATTACCTCTGAAAAAACAAGCATTGAAAGTTTTATTTTTTAATTTAAGAGTGGTAAAATTGAATTTGCAAGATAATGCTCTCGTTAACGATTGGTGAAACTATGATGTTTTAGGAAAAGGCAAGAATTCCTGTTCAGAGTGAAAAAAATTATGTGCTAAAATTGAAACGATTTTACGAAGAATAACGAAATATTCAAAAATGTTCTGGTCGCCCAATATAAAATTAAAAACTCAGCTAAAAAGTCGTCGACACAACTAAACAAAGAGAGTAAATTTATTAATGAACTTGACAATCTTTTTGACATTGCTGGGGAAAATGCTTCAACATCCATGAAAAACAAAGAGCACATTCAATTTTTGAAAAAACAAAGGAAAAAATAACGAGCTGGTAATATGTACGAGATAGACAAAAAATTTAACTAACGAGGAAGAGAGAAAGTTTCACAGAGTTTAAAATGCGGAAGATTATAAAAGAAGAAGGTCCTAATGTTCACTATTTAAAAGATTTCAAGATGCATGGACAAATATAGATAAAAAAAAATTCCAACCAGGTATTAAAGAACCAAATGTAGCCAAAATTTCAATGAAGATAAATCTCTCTTAATCGAATTATTGAAAAACTTGAAAAAAGTTATACGAAATGATACTAAAGAATTCTTTGAATTATGCTTTTTTTTTTTTTGTTTTGTGCCGTGTGCTGCTGCTTAGGCCAGAGGCACGTGATATTTAAGGGTGGTTAGATTAGGTGAAAAAGATTGGCTTTTATGAGGAAGGTGAGGAGGGAAATTATTGCTGAATGGTTGTTGAGGACTTCGGCGAGAGATGTAGCTTGATTTGTAGGTACTAGAACAAAATGTAAGTTTTCAATTTCCAGGTGCTATGCATCCTAATCGTTGGATGGCCAAAGCCACTAATTCTTTAAAAATTTATTTATTCAGATGTAAATTTAAGCTTGGTTCTTCTACTGAAAAAGGGGTTTATGATATTTGTTTCTTTTTTTAAATGTCAATGCATACGTGAAACATTAGTTTTTATCTACCCTTGCAAAAAAAGCAGCACAATTGGACTTTGATTTAATGAAAAAATTACATGAATATCAAAATTTTGATGAAACGATAGTACGCAATACTGCATTGTCTAAACTCATCAACACGAAAACATTTTTTACTAAGTTTGATCCAAGTTATTCTTTTTTACTCGATGCTGCATCTACATGGAATGCAAATATCAAGCAACAACAAAGCAATGGAAAAGCTAAAGGTGGTGAATGACGCAGCTGATAAAGGCGTGCAGTTATTGGACGAATATAATAATAAACTTTGCATTAATGAAGATCAGAAACATTATATTTTGCAGATTGTCTCCAATTATCGTAAAAAATGTGTTTTTCAAATTTCAATAAAATTGAATATTGTTTCATATATCCTGAAATTGAAATTATTTTAATACGACATACTCTCATTACAATCATATGGAAGTGTACCATACAGTACCACCGCACAACACACTCCATCACGTGGTTCACTCGAGGTAACAATGAGGCGACGCGCTGTTATCATCATCAACACTTCAACACGTTTGCGGCACGGGTTAATATTAATCAATTTGGTCAAAATTTTCAGGAAATTATTTTTTCATAGTAGGTAACGATTTCAGGGGGTAGCATCTTAAAAAATCCTCCGCCAAAAAAATCACAAGTATAAATAAGGGCCACTCTAGTGGGTATCCTTGACTTTATCTTTCGTATGCAACCAAAAATGAAAAATCCGGGTTTATGCCCCCCCCCCCCCCAAAAAAAAATCAAGTGATTCGCTATTTTAAGTGTATGGAAAAATTTTTCTTCTTAAACATTCTATGATATGACTCAAATATATGCTGCAAACATGAGCTCGATTGGATAAGTGGTTTAAAAAATTTTAAAACATTAAGAGGTGAACGCCGAATTTTAATACAAACGTACGACCAAGTGATCTTTGCAGCCCTTTGAGTGGGGGCACAGTGAGCTATAAATGGCCAGTGTGCATAGTGCTTGAACCTAAACCCCTCTGAGTGAAATTCTCTACTTTTAAACAGAATGTAAATTTTTTCATTTTTGAGGGAGAGGGGAAAGGAGGGGGCGTTATACGATAGATGACGAAAGTAAATTATAAAAACGATTATAAAATTAATAATAAATTTTTACCCTTTATTTTTCCATTATTAATATTGATTAAATCAATTCTTAATATATTAATTCATAATTTAATAAATTAAATTTAATTAAATATAAATAAATTAAAAAAAAATAATTTAAAAATATTATAATAAACTGGTTTAATTAAAAAAAAAATTAATAATTTAAAAAAAAAATTAATTTTTGTTAAGAATCAGTGTTGCCGAATAAACAAGAATGATTATGAATCAATGGTTGAATAAAGTACATAATTCTGATCAATAAGTTTTAGAATGATTAAAAAACAAAATAATTGAATTTTTACTCGTATTTATCCAACAAAAAACAAGAAGAAAAATTAAATTATGATTTGGAGTTTTTTTTTGTTTTTTTGTAACGAAAGAATTTGGTGCTGAGAACTACTAAGATCAGTTCTTCGCTCGGTATTAAGATGCATTTCTTACATTGAAAAAAAAAAATTAATTCGTCATAATTGATTATGATTACTCTAATCGCTATGAATCGTTGCAATAAATATTTCGTCTTCTGAAATTATGTCCTGAAGTACATTCATACATTTCTGGTGCATTAAAACAAACTTATGCTTTTAGACAAATTCTCCCTCCCTCCCCTTCCCCAATTACCGTGGTCATAGACCTGCAATACGTGTATGTTCTAAAAATAATTTCCAAACTCTCCCCCCCCCCCCCCATTGATAAGTCCTACCAACAGCCCCGCTTTCATGAATGCTCTAGGCGACTCAGTGGACGGAAATTTTCGCGAGAGTTGAAAAGAAATAGGCATCCAGTTTGATAAATAAGCTAATGGGGAAACCCCGAAATTTACCCGGCTGATTCTTACATTTGAGACTATTAAGACGTGTAGATGCCACAGCGAGCCAATTCTTGCGTATCAACGAAAAATGAAGAATAAATGGAAATGTTTAATTGGACGTACTTGCGTAGGTCATAAAAGTCAAGACGACACACCTCCGTCGTCTTTAGATCCGGTACTCGATTCGGCGGAAAAAGACAACGTAAACGGTACGGACGAGAAATCGCTCACGTCAAGCAAATCAATGGAAGAGCACCCTGCCGCAGCCAATACAAACGGCAAATCGATCGAAAAAGAATTATCGTCGCCTACATCCGAACACAGCGACTCGAATAATAAATCAGTGGCCGAAGAAACCGCATCGTCCGTCCCAGTCACCGGTATGAGCTCAGCCGAAGTTATGGACTCGGCTCGCGACAGATTCGAACAGTTTTGGAGTAAGCCCAAATACGAGCTAAATGGCAAAGAGAGCTCGATGTAGAATTCAGCGTGAACCGTTTCATACGAATATTATTTTATCGCCGCTTATAACGGTCACCAGTGGCTCCGGTACCGTTTCAATTATTGTACGGTGGCATTAAAGTACTTCTTTTTTTATTTTTTTCGCCGTAATTAATGGGAAAAAATGCGCCACTTTTGTCCGCTTTCTCGTCAATTAGGAAAACAAAATGATGAAAATTCGCTGCCCGTTGTATGCGTGGATTATTTTCTCCCGATGCTGTCGCAAAGGTATACATATCAAGGGTTGAACTCTTTCTTTTTATCTGGTTTGCGTCCGTTTTTTACGATAGATTCGCCTTTTTTCTTGCCATTTTCTGTCCATCCGATGAACATTTTAGTTGCGTCCATGTTATTTCACTATGTTTACCGGCCATCGAAAATACAACGCGGCTGAATTGAAAATTTAAAATGGAGCAGATTGAGAATACTATCGCCCATCGTGTGGCTGTGTATACCTGTTCCCTGTGATTATTTTTATACCGCGTTTCGGCGACGAATGAAAAGAAGTAGTGGCGACGATAGCGCGTATACGTTTTTTTTTTTTTCTTTAAAAGGCTGTGTTACCCGCATGGGATCGTATGGTAGGAATGTTTAGGCGTTGAGACTGACAACGTTATAAGTGGAGCTAGAGTACCGATTTTTTTTTATGTTATTTTGATAATACCATAGTACTGTATTAGGTTATTGAATTCGATGAACATTTAGCGCTGACACATTGAGGACTATTTCACACAATATCGGTGGAGCCTTGTGCGAGGAATCTTTAGGATTTCCACCGATTTAGTTTCTTTGTGTCGTTGTGATGCCTTAGCACGTAGGAATTCGCCAGACTCCATGGAGCGAATAATTCAAGCTTTCTGGTTCTTAAGAGGCATTTTATGTACGCTTACGTGAGTTTTTTTTTGTATTGGAGAATGACATTGTTTCATTTGTAACCATAACTATTTATGTGATCTTGATGCTTGGAAGTTATTTTACAAATGTTCCTTAATTTTAATTCAGTTCTTGCTCACCGTTGAAAATGCTTACCAGTGCAAGCTGATTTCGATATGAATTATTTTTTAATCAATTAAGCCAAATGTAACGTGAGTTGAGCGGGTACTCTGTCGTGTATTTATTGTATTGTATTTTATTTTAATTTTTTTTTTTTTTTTGATATTTTGTAAATTAAATTATTTGGAAACTACGTGAAAGTTGTACGCGCTTCACAATGATACCAGTGCGGTTGTAATATAAGAGAGATTTTTAGATGTAGAAAAATTTCAACATGTAACGTATACTTACCACTCGCTGAATTAATTTTATAAATTTGTTTTAAAAGTTCATTATTATAATTCATTATAAAATCGTGACAGAACGTGAAACGATGGTTTTAATTTAATAGACTTCTGTATTTACAGGAATAGTTTTCGTGTTTTTTTTTTTTTTTTTTTTTTTAGGAATCTTATTGGAAGTAATTCAGCTGTTTTTACTCCAACAGTTATGCTACAAGTTTAATTGTTGAATAATTTATTCTACATTTATACACTACCTAAATCGTAAATTGAATTATTTAAATACGAAAATTCTTAATTAATCCATTCTTACTAAATTGATATATCATTTTTAATTATTTGCATCTGTCCAAAATGATATAAAGTTAAATGAACTTTTTAAATTCAATTTCTATTATAAATTAATTTTTTAAATTTACGTCGTGGTAATGAATGGAAATTTTAATTATTCCAAGTTGAACGATTTTTTTAAATGGTCAAGAGATTTCAGCTCTCTAGGCACTACCTAGGCCAATATTCACTATACCAGGAGCGATGACTTGAATTTAGGAATTTTCAAAATTTCGAGTTTTGAATAATATTCACAATTTTTGATATAGAGGAAATATATTTTACTATTCTAAAGGCAATGAAAATTGTAACTTGTCATTTTTAAAAAAAAATATGTATTTAGTTATTATAATATTTCTTACTGTATTACTTCGTGCATTCGTGAAATTAATTGATAAATAGATAATTTATCAGCAATTAAGATGTACAGTAGGGTAAAACAGAATATTTGTTTCTCTCATTTTTGAGGAGAACAATGGTGAAAAGTTGCTTTATAAACATGATGATCTACCCGAATTGTTATGAGAAAATATGGAAAATTTTTTAAAACACTTTGTATTCAAAAGGTATCACCAAGAGCAAAATTCATTTTTTTTCTATTCATTTCTTCGGGGAATAATCGAATAAATGAACTTGAAAAGTAACAGTAACGTAATTTTACGTAGAATGCAACTTTTTATCTTGGTCCACCTTAGAAACACGAAAAAAAAAATTCGTTTCGCTTTAATGTACAGTATGGGCCGTTCTAGACTCAAGTAACGCGATATGCCGAATTTTTACTTTCAAGGATTATTGGTGTGAATACAGAAGGAATAGGGAAGGGGCTAAAGTACTCTCAAACTTTTTTCCATAACTTACTTTCTATGTATCGTTACTTTATTTTAGGATATTGTCATTGAGAATTTTTTTTAGAGAAGTGAGGGGAGGTACCACATTGTGGGGAAGACACTGAGCGCGTATGCGCATGATGTATTATTTCATTGTACACTTAAATATACCCCTGCCCGTCATAGAGAGTGGAGTTTTCAAAATATTTTTTGTTTAATGCTAAATTTAAGTCAAGTAAATTATTAATTTATGCCAGTTTTAAGGCGAATATGGGATGCTTTGAGAACCACTGAAAAGTGAAAATTTTATACAACGTGTTTGTGAAGTTGGATACGACGGAGACAATTTTACACGTTCATACTTTACGTTCTAATAATGAATTATTCATAAATTATTTCTAGAAATTAGTAGAATGTTGCAAGTTTCCAATAAATTACAAAAAAATTTAGATCATCTGAAAATAAGAATAGAATGACAGTTATTTGTCTTTGCGCCACAAAACGTGACTCTTGCATGCAAAAAATCTTGAATCCTTCAGAACTCGAATTTTTGAAATTTGAAAAATTTATGTGCAGACCTACATGATGCAAAAATTTGATTAAAGTCTATGATAATTTTTTTATATTATGTATATATTCTTGATTTAATTTTTTTTTTAATTTGATTTTATTTAACGAAATTCATGTATTTTTATCGAAAAATTAATTATTTAGCCATTTTAATTATTATATTATTATCGTTATTTTTGCTTTTTGAATGGAGATAGTGCATAAAGACCAAGAAAGCTGAAATTCCTAAAAGCACCATTTATTATTTGATAAACTCGTTCACCTATTTATCGTAGATTTTCAGAAAAAATTATTGATTTCAGTATCTAGCTACCCATAACCCGATGGTTTTTTCAGTTCATCGTCAACAAATATTTATTTAAATCATTTATTTTTTTTCTTCAGGTAAAAGCTAATGAAATGAGTGGCGAATGAATTTTACAAATAAGTGTTTCGCGAAACAATAGCGTTTTGTTCAGTATCATCGTTTGGCATGCGATGAGAGTATCGACACGGCGGAAGAATATTAATGATTGTTTTTATTTTCCGTTTCCTAATTAGATAATGTGACAATTTTTAATATCAGCGAAAGCTTCGTTTTTTTCGAGAACTAGAAATTAGTATTGGTAGGATTCGTTACGAGTCTGTGATTCTCGTACCTCGAAGCCTCGTAGTTTTGTTTTCTTCGAAGATAAAATATGACGCGTAAATTTTATTTGATATTCGCCTATTTCGCTTTCATTCGCGGTAATCCCTCGAGTGTCGAAATCAAGACCAATACGTCATCGTCAATTGAAGCCAGGTGGAAAGAAGTGAGATAATCTTCATGTAATATTTTTTCTATGACGTGTTAGTACAAGAAGTAGGTATTTTTTGCAGGAGCTACGAAGCATCAATTACGAAACTCTATCGACATGTGTTAAAGATATAATGAAAATTCGACCGTCTGTGGATCAAGTGGAATTTTCGCCGACCGCTATTCTTATCGTAACGGCTATGATGTTACTGAAAACGCTTTACTTCATCGACATTACGTCTGCGGAAGGCTCGCGTACTTTTCAATCGTTGCTTGATGAGAAAAAGTAAAATTAATGGAATAATTTTGATTTCGGCTGAATAATCTTTATTGGGTTTGGAGATCCAGTATATTTAAATTCCGCGTACATTTTTATTATTAACTTAAACATACGTCATGATGAAAATAGGTCGGAGCATTTGGAACAAGCTAAGAGAATGTCTGAATTAGTGAAGTTATTGGAAAATGCTTCAAATGGTATGATTAAGGTGAATACAGTGGTGTTTTTGTTGAGACCACCGACGCCACAGATGAAAGCTTATGCGGAGTATATGAAGAAGCTTTTCAAAAGCGATGTGATGGAGGCAGATTTTAGTTGCTCTAGGCAATCAGAATTGATCGAATTACTGAAGAAGTAAAAGTTCATTTGTAATCGGCATTTTTTTCAGTATAAGGGTTTCATTGGTTAAATCGTGTATTACATTTTGGATCATTTTGGACTCGATAAATAGTTTACATATTCGTTGAATAATTTTTAGTTGGCGTTTAAAAAAAGGCAAAGGATTTCCAAGAATGTGGAACGATTATCTCACCCCTTCGTACGGAGTTACGTATACTCAAGCTTGTCTAATCACATTCGCCGGATGTTGGGATACGTCTAAATTCATTGAAAAATCTGTCCACCAGTGAGTAATATCGATGAAAAAAATTCGTTGTTAGTTTTCCTTCGAATAAAATTAATTTTGCCGAAAATATTCATCCATTGGCTGGTGTTCGTAGGGGAAATTTTATACACAACGATGAAATAACTCCAACGAGTATGCTTGCTGGTAAAGCCTTTGTCGGATATCATCATTTCAAAGATCTCAAAGTGGAAGTTCTAAGTTTACCATATATTGGTGATAAATTCGCTACGTTAATTGTTACGCCGAATCAAAACGAATCCCTAAATGTATTTGAAGCTATCAATGATACAGATTATCAAAAAATATTTGAACGAGTTTCAAATACATCGGAATACGTTGATTTGGAAATTCCTTTCATGGATGTAGGTAATGTCATCATGAATGAAAACGGTACGACGATAAATATACAAGAAACACTTACTTGCGAGTCGTCATTACATCGAAAGCCTGAGGGCTACGTAGATTTTAAAATATTTCGTCTTAATCGACCTTTCGGTGTGTTTGTATATCATAAAGAGAGTAAATCAGTTTTTTTTTCTGTACTATTGAAAAATCCAATTTCCAAAATTAAATGGGAGGAATAAATTGAAGTGTGGAAGTTTCGTTTGATTTTTTGAAATTGCTGATTCCGAATTTGGTGAAATTGTGCCGAAAACCTCAAATACCGTATTTACCGGTATTTTCTCTTTTTGCTATTCGCCTTTTCCTATCTCACCTATCTGAGAAGACTTTAGTGTTTGAAAAAGCTGTTCTCTTTGTTCGTTTTTCCAAGATAATATTACTCTACTTTCTGTATCGCAAATTACCGGTAATAAATTTAATATTTCAGAAGATCTTTCTCTTGATTGACTTTTGTTTTGCATAGGTGCTCGATTTACCGATTTAAGAATTACTTGAGTTATATATTTTTACATCGATATATTTTCATCTTTTAAGATATATCCGAGCTCAAGAAGAATTAAGTGTAATACCTATTTCTTGTTTTATTTGCAGATTTTTTGAACCTCTGTAGACATCTATCTTACGACAATTTTAAGTTATAATCTGTTTTGTAAAATACTTACTTTTCTTTTTATATGAACTATTTGAAGTTCTACTAGTTTTCCTCAGATTTTGACCCTAAGAGGTTACGTTATAGTTCCATACAGACTTCACATAGAAAGTTTAGTGACGAAATATTCGAGATTCAAGAAATTCAGAACTGGAAGTTATTGACATTCAGGTATCTTGGCGTCGACTCACTCTTTCATAAAAAAAATCCTTACTAATTGTAAAACACAAAATGTAATGCTCCATAATTTTCGTGTTACTGATGAGTTATGACGTTATGACAGTTGTGATAATACGAAGATTTCGATAAAAAGAAATTTTCTTTTCCTCTACTCAATTTAAAAGCAATAAAAAATTTTAATTTTAAAATGAAAATAGGTACCTATCCAGTAAATGCGTATTGAAAAAAATTGGTCTGGTAGTTTTGAAGATAAGTGGTAACAGACACTTATCATGACTTCACTTTCATTTTATAAAGGGTGATTGTTCTTACCACATGTATGGCAACTTATGTAACATCTCGCTGAAGGAGCCAAGGTATAACGCTTTTTAAATATATATTTTTCAGCTAAGTGATATATTGATTATTTTTACTTCAACATCCAGGATAGTTCAAAATAGGTTGCTCGCGCCAAAATATGGAGTATAAAATGCTGTATTATTGTTAACAAAACTGATGTCAATGAATAGAGTAGATGTGGAGAAATGGTGAAAAAAGTGTGAAATATGATCGAGAAAAATTAGTCATTCCTTCATATTTTATGCAGGTATTATTAAAAAATGAAAACATTGTAAGTTGCTTCCATGTGCATATGGATCTTTGACTATATACTATATGGACAGAACTAGGTAATGAGAAGAAATACGACCACAGAAAGGTTGAACTTAAATTTCCGAGCCTCGCTTCTGCGCATGCGTCAATTGATAAAGGTGGGACGAGGCGCATGACGACACCCGTAAGTGAGCGGTTATACTGGAGCGTAGCGAAGAGAACGTAGCTGAGCGACGATATGTTGGTGGGCAGGAGCGGTGAGGGGGGAAGCAGAGCGTAGCCGCGATTTGAAGAATGGTATTTACCATTCTTTAACGCGCTGCTACCCACATTATCATCATCTGATGTGCGCACATGAGTTGACTGGACTGTTGAATTTTTTAATTATTAATTTATTATGGACTGTTTATTGTTCATGATTGAAAAAAGTTATAAAAACATTACAAACTTAAATTTTGAAGTTATAAAAACAAACTGATAATCTGCTGATAAAAACAGGATCTTGCGTCGCGCGCTCGTGCCACCATAACCAGCATAATATTTTTGCATCGAAGGGACGTATCGTCGCTCAGCTACGTTCTCTTCGCTACGCTCCAGTATAACCGCTCACTAAGCATTACTTTCTCTAGCTCTTGGAAGTTTTTGCGCTGGTGTGCAATAAATCAATTGCGCACATGGTACATACACCAAAAAGTTGAACACTTGCCAGATGACTCCAACGATCTGAAACGTAAAATTTTGAAAACCTCTCCCTCCCACTGAACACCTATTCTCAAATCAGGTAGACTGTAATAGCACTCATTTTTAAGTTGAAAACTCAGCTAAAAAATGGTAACCATGTCGTCAACATGTATTGAAAAGAGATAATATGCTAGGAGAAAGATCTTTTTCTTTGCTAACATGTAAGCAAAATTTGATATCAAAATTAAAGAAACTTTGACCTTCAATATATTGGTCAAACCTTTGATTCCAATATCTAGTTTATTGGTTTAAAGCTTCAAGGATTTTATTAATCGATAAACAGGAAGTTCATTTTTCTCGCCAGCAGTCTTTTAGGAATCTTCATACGAATTCATTTATTTAACACTAAATTACAATGAAACTTTTGTCAGCTTGGTTTTTATCAAAAATGATATCTATTACAGCCATCTTTTGCGTTTCAGACCATTTGTAATTATCTGCCAAATGTCCAACTTTTTGGTATTTATATTTTTTCCCCAATCATGTTTCTGTTTTTGAATTTATTCATTTTGTTATTCATTTTGTTCTGAAGGGATCTTGAAAAAGACAACATTTTCAACTGTGCCTATATACCGCGTGTCCAAGTGATTCGGGTACAATCAGCGCAAAAATCTCAGTTTGTTGATAACATAATAAGAGTTAAACTGATTTCTAAATTAGAAATCATTTTTAAAATTACTTTAATGAATTTTAAGGCTGATAAATTCACTTCAACAGTATTACAATTTCTTTGCATTTGAAAAAAACAATTTTAAATAATTGGTAGGTTAAGAGATTTTTTCGGTACCCGAATCACTTGGACGCACGGTATATTTAATAATGAATTGATTGCAACTGCGAAGCAGTTTATTTTGAATTTTCCCTTGCATGACTCTAATAATTTGAAAAGAGTGGAATAATTTAATGAGTACATGCAGTAATAACCCCAGTGTTGAGACACTCTTTTAAATTTTTAGCTGAGTTTTACAAAAACGATGGCTATTACAGCCTACCTGATTTGGGAAGGAGGGTCGGGGAAGGGTGGGGTCTTCAAATCTTTGCGTTTCAGATCGTTTGTAATCATCTGGCAAATGTCTAACTTTTTGGTGTATATATATATATATATATATTTGTACCGCTATCTTTATGAGACCCGGTATATCAACTGGACGGACCGAGACCCACCCTTTCTATTATAGATACGAGGATGAGAGTTAGACCTATATGCGTCATTTATTCGCACCAATGCCAGCAACCTGAGAGGGGTAGAAAATCGACGTATTCAAACATACGAGTATAAATGATTTTCTACGGTGTTGTGAGGCCTTCAGGTTTTACACGTAGTTCCGAGACCCACTACAGATTTTTCGTCGATTATCTGAGACCCAGCAACGTTGCCAAATAAAATGACTATACAATTGAATAAATTATATTTTCTTTATAGCATGTATTTCATCACGTTTACATTCCAAATTCGATTCGTGTCTAGAACATGATTTTCATCTCGCATGTACATTCCTGAAATGAAAAACAATTTTCAATCAACATCAAATTCAATACGCAATAAAGTTTTAATAAATCTTGATTAAAAAATAAAAATAAAAAGCGATAAATAAACAAATAATTTTTAATTCCGTTTCCATAAAATTTTTATCTTGTCAAATACTTTAATTTTATGTACGAACTTCATTATGTTTATAATTCAAATTGAACTTGTGCACCAGAGATGTGGATATTTCTGCTTGTTCGTAATTGGGTTAACGTTCCTGAAAAGAAAAATAATTTTTATTTAATATCATATTTAGTATGCAAAATGTCTCTGATGCATCTTAAAAAAATCACATGAACAAAAATGCTTTAATGATGTTTCGAGAAAATTCTCATTTTTGTCAGATGGATAATTCAATTTTATTCATGCAAGATGAAATAATAATTTTTCATTCCGAATCGATTTAAATATTTGCGATAAAAGACAATAATCTATCATCAGTACAAATCACAGTAAAATGACAACTTTCAACCCATTTTCGTGTAATTATTGCATCAGCATTTCAATCGCACGTGTTCGCATATCAGATCATAGGGGGGTGAGCAGTACTTTCCAGTCCGCGCATCGGGAGGATCGTTCGTATTTCGACAACGTGATTTTATTGTTATGCGTTTTTGATGTGATAACGTGATCTACTCATTGTCGTAATTTTCAAAGAATATGGTGCTGTGACGTTAATTTGAAGAAGGTATGGCAGCAGAAAAGTGTATTCTCGTAAAATTTTACAATAATGTGAAATATATTTGTCGGTCAGAAGATACGAAAGCAGGGGCGTGCTCAGCCATTTGAGGGCCCCAGGATAAATACCTTGAAGAGGCCCCAAGAGACCATGGGCCCCCGGTTAAAATTTCCAACTTTTTTTGAGTGAATTAGAAAGCTAAGCGAAGAAGCAAAAAATTTGAATATGGAGAAATAAAAAATTTTAAATTTTGATAGGTATAACATCCATTTTACTTAACATTAAACTATTTCATTAAACAATAATTGTTTCTGGAATTTTTTGTTTTTATTAGTCAACATCCAAGCAGCAGCGTACTAAGGACATTCTTCAGGGGGAGGGGGGAGAAAACCAGAAATTGCCAACTTTTACCTTTTTTTTTTTTTTTTGCTCTAACGTTAGAATGTTTTAATTTCAGCAAATTTGCAATTTTTCATCGATAATATGGAATTAGTATTAAAAAAAATGTATCATCTTAGTAAATTTCAACGATAGGTGTAGTCCTGAATGATATTTCTTATGATGCTCGTACAACGCCTAAAAGAAAAAACAATCGAAATGTCATTCTTCATATTACTCTATTGAGAACATCATCCTAGTGGTATGATGGGTAAAAATAAATACAACGCATTAAAAGTTAAAAATAATGTTTTAAAATCGTAACAAAAACAACGCGCGAAGCGTGAAAGAAATTTTTTCATCATTTATACAAGTTGATAAATTTTCTTCCACACTTGGTTAATATTGGTAAATTTCAGTATTTTAGGCTATTTTGTAATTTTTTACCTCTTTAAATTTTTTTTAAATCGTAAGAAATACAACGCGCGAAGCGCAAAAGAAATTTTTTCCACTTACATATAAATTGGCAAGTTGGTAAATTCCAAAAGCTGGCAATTTCAAAAACTACAATATTTTGTTTAAGAAAATTTATCTGCCTTATTTTTGATACTAAGTACTTATTAGTGCTAGTGGTCAAGTTAACCAACTTTACGCTAAAACTCCAAATTTACCAACCTTTCAAAAGCCAAGGAGGAGCTCATCCCTCCCACCTCCCTCCTTTCCATACGTCCCTGCATCCAGGCATTCTAGACATAATTTGGCTCGTTTTGGGAAATAATTGTTGTTACACTAATTTTTGGTATGGTTGTCAGGAGTAATACCACAAACGACATACTAAAACTCCCCTCATGTAGCGGTGACGTGTGGCCCTCTATGGGAGTTAGAACCCCGCAAAAGCTAGTTTTACTTACAGTGACTGTTACAAGTAAATTAGATATATAATTAATTAATCTACATCAAATTACCTACAAATTATGCTTAACGCATTTTTCTCTATCATTCACAGTTCGACAACAAAAAAACTTTGAAGATGGCCCATTAGGTAAA
Source organism: Phenacoccus solenopsis (assembly GCA_009761765.1). Lineage (NCBI taxonomy): Eukaryota > Metazoa > Arthropoda > Insecta > Hemiptera > Pseudococcidae > Phenacoccus > Phenacoccus solenopsis. The sequence continues at coordinate 6,999,433 of CM019756.1, forward strand.
ATGACTCAATTGTTGTACATTTGTGAGTTTTTTGCATTTTTCTTGGTTATAGTGCCAAATACGAAAACATTCTTACCACACAAAATTATTCTACACCAAATTTCTCGTAAAAATATTGCATTACATTTTTTGTACCATTCATCATAAGTTAGTAAAGAGATCTTGAAGAAGACGCATCAAGCAGTATAATGATTTATCATTTTTTGAACATAGATTTTTGTGTTTTTCTTCCTCGTAAGGAGAGATACGAAAAAATGGCTAATAAAAAAATGATCTACCTTAAATTTTCTTCAAGAAAGTTTGGTTGTTTTTTTCCTGTCTCCAAAAACTGAAGTGTAAGATTATTTAGAAACTTATATTAGCGTTTATCGAGCAGATTTTCGGGATGTTGGTCAAGAGTATAGGCATGAACAAAATACTAAAACTCCCCATATGTAGCCGTGATGCGTAGCCCCCTACGAGGCTTTGAACTCCCCAACTCAGTTTTTTGAACTTTGCTCGCTTACAATAACCGACACAAGTAAATAAATCCTATAGCAAATTTATTTATCCAAAATTTCCTATAAAAATATTTAATCATTTTCTTTCAGCTGTTTATAGGGGTTCAAACCCCTGTGGAGGCTGAGGAAATCGGTAATATGCATTGCATACGGCCTTGTAAATTTAAAAAGTTTTTGGAAAATGTGTTTTCAAATCATATCTGGTCATCATAATAAAAATTTGTAAAGCCATAAACGCCTTATTTTCGTTAGTTTTGTAGTTTCGTCACAGCTTTTAGTACAAGTAAAAATTTCCTGAAGAGTAGGTACGTGCTACCAATATTAGGTATACTTAAGCAGTTGAGTTGAATTGAATTTATTAAGGGCATAAAGATAAATTTGATGAAGTTTTTTACTATTTTATAACCTTTATTTCTACCGAATTGTACGACTTAAATACACTTCTTGTTATGCTAAAAGAGGCCCCACTCCAAAGGGGCCTACTCCTCGGGGTCCCAGGATATTACCTGAGTCGTTACACGGTGAGCACGCCCCTGCATGCATTACACAGATTTTCAGCTTTTTTTAATCAAATTTGGGGATGTGGCAAAAAAATGTGTTCTTTTTGTTCATATAGTAATTTAAACGTTCTTTTTTGATCGGCAGATTTAAAATTACATTTAAAGAACAAATTCAGCGTGAATTTTTGTATTTTCATTGCTCATCAAACATTATAAGGCACTTTTAGCAGAAATTTTGAATTGGAGTTCTAATCATCGCGTAGATGTTTCTTGAGTAAAATATGAACCAAATCTTCTTAAAGTGGGTGGGGGGAGGAACAAAATTAAAATTCAGGCTCCGAATTTCAAAAATGAATTTGTTTTTGTTTATATTATTGAATAACTGATGATAGTTTTGCCCCTCGTAAAAAAATAAGCGAAATTGAAAACTTGGAGGTAAAATCGTTGATTTAAGTAACATAGAATGACCGTTTGATATTTTTATAATTTATAGAATATAATTCTTACCTTGATAGGTTGTTATCAATTTGCCATTCAAAATTACCATCCAACACAAATACAAATAATTTCATTGTCCCTTCCCACATCTGATCAAAGCTGAAAATAATAATATTTTGTTAATAATGTTGAGATGATAGAAAAAAAGAGTATGAATTCACTTATCTTGAGCTTCAAAAATCATGAGCTTCGTTTTTTAAACTGGCATCTATCACGAGTCCATTCCATCTTGTGTTCATGGTATATGATCAATTCTAAAAACGAAGATTTTATCTTATTACTTAATTGCCGAGAGAATGAAAAAATGAACATAAATTTACTTACTTTGAGGTTCTAAAAGGAATAAATTTTCACCATCCCGCGCAATATTTCGAGAAAAAAACTGTAATTAAAACTTATGAAATATTTGCACTTGTCGATTTCAAAGACACACAGTCCCAAATACATTTGCTTCGATGCAACGTTGCCAAGTCAATGGGTCTCAGAACGTCGGTGGCAAATCTTTTTTTATACAATTTTGCAGCGCGCTCTAGGGTGGAAATGTATGAACTGAATATGTATAAGAGCAGAGAGTATATATGCTTTCCGAGGCCCGAGCAAAAATTTGCCTATGCGTTGCAGAGTGTGCAACACGCATAGAAAGCTGATTAGTACAGCGAAACGTACCGAGACCCGAAGTTGGGTCTCACATCGTTGAAACGGGTCTCACAACACCGTGTGACTTCACGAAATGGGAATGTATAAGTCGTGGTATACCTCTATATATAGATTTATCTATGGATAAAGTGGCATCATTTTTCGTCGTCTACAGGTAAAGTGGCATCTTTTTTACAAAGTGGCATCTTTTTTTTGATGTCACTTTACCATCACATTGCTCATCGATTCAGCTATGTGTCATGACGTCACTGGTGTGGTTATTTAGGTGATGCCACTTTACCACTAATATTCTATTTTTCATACAAAAAGTTTATTTCGGTCTACGGTCGTAGTAGCCTCATTTTTTTGATGTTTACAGGTAAAGTGGCATCATTTTAAAAATTTGTTTCTAAGAAAATCTATGATATTATACATTCCGTTCGCCATTGCGGTGTCGTTAATGTGACATTAGATGCACTTCTGAGGAATGTGCAAACTGATGCCACTTTGACCATAGATCACTATATATATATATATATAGTGATCTATGGTCAAAGTGGCATCACTTTGCACATTCCTCAGAAGTGCATCTAATGTCACGTTAACGACACCACAGTGGCGAACGGAATGTATAATTTCATAGGTTATCTTGGAAACAAATTTTTAAAATGATGCCACTTTACCTGTAAACATAAAAAAAATGAGGCTACTACGACCGTAGACCGAAAAAAATTTTTTTGTATGAAAAATAGAATATTAGTGGTAAAGTGGCATCACCTAAATAACCACACCAGTGACGTCATGACACATAGCTGAATCGATGAGCAATGTGATGGTAAAGTGACATCAAAAAAAAGATGCCACTTTGTAAAAAAGATGCCACTTTACCTGTAGACGACGAAAAATGATGCCACTTTATCCATAGATAAATCTATATATATATATATATTTTTCCCCACGCGTAGCGCGGGCTGGAATTTACGAAATTTGCTCAAAACTTGGTGAGAGACTTTACTTAGAAATCTAACAAAATGATATTTTTTATTTTTTCGAAAAAATCCAGAATGGCGGATCACTCAAATTTTGAGGGAAGCTGAAGAAAAGGCAAATAACTCAATTTTTTTGTTTTTGATCTCATATGAAAAAGTGAATCACAGACACAAACATGTCCCAATTTCAGCTTCCTAAGTGCGTTTTGAGGAAAGTTAGAGCAAAAACTAGTTTTTTGAGGAAATTTTGTTTTTTGTGGCCCGCGCGCAGCGCCGTCGGATATTGATGAAAGGGCATGATGGGATAAGATAGTCGAAAATGCCCCCGAGAGCTTTTCGAACGGTTTCTAAGGCAAAAGGTGGCCCACATCGAAAAAAAATTTTGACAAAAATTTCAGGCTCCAGTTGCGCCTATTTTCGGAGATATAGGCAAAAACAAGTTTTTCGATTAAAATTTTTTTCCTCGCCATATTATAAAGGTGGAAAGTTGAAATTTTATTTATAGTATCTTGACAATAAAAGGGTTTTTCAGTAATTTTTTCAATTTTTTTCGATCAATTTTAAAAGAGTTACGCAATTTTTAAAATTTCAAACCGCCATTTCTATGGCAAGTTTTCGAGGTGCAATTATGAAAAAAATTCCATAAAATGTATCTTTTACCACCAAACATACCATAAAAATTTCAGAATTTTTGGAGTGGTGCAACATAGTCAAAAAAAATAAAAACTATTGCAGCGCGCTATAAACCAAGCGGTTCGGTACTATGCGCGCTGTAGGCCGAACGAACGTTACACGACGTTGCGTCGCCGCCTTAACAGTGCATAACAGCTTAACTGATCTTCTCGCGCTTAAAACATTACTTAGGCTTATATTTTTTCCTTTTTGGTTTACTTATAAGTGAACTCCTACAACTGATTAAATCAATTAATAGGCCTATTCCGTTGTTTATTTGAAGAAAAAAATTCTTTCACCATAAAAATAACAAATATTAAAAAATTATGATAAAAATAATTATATTCTTATTAATATTTTTCTCCTCCTTATTATAATAAAGAGGAAGACCACTTCAGTTTGCAAAACAATCGTTACATATCATGCTTCTGTTTGCATGTAATATTATAATTGTTATGTTACCCCTTCACTATAAGAACACTAACCAAAATTTTTTGACTTTTATATATTGTGATAAATTCTAAATTCAAATAATTAATTTCGAAAATGTCGCATAATGAAAAGTGTATTAGATCTAATTTATTTTTAAAAAAATAGCGACATTTAAAAAACTATCAATTCTGAAAAAGATGCGAATAAGTTTTCAAAGATATTAGGGGAAAAAATAAATGATGGTGATATTTTGCACGATAACTGTAGAAAAATAGTTTCGAAATGTTACTCAAGCACTTGTAGTGTTTATATTCAGTGTTTCGTTTTGCTTCATCGCAAACATTTCAAAAATTAAAATCTAATGAATATATAAAATTGGATTTTTAATATTTTTTGTTTCAAGTTTTTTTTTTTTTTTTTTTTTTACATCATAGTAATGCCAAACAAATTTTTAAAAATCGTTAAAAAGTTTTTGTTATTCTTGAAGAAATTAAGATTAAAGAATTAATTAAAGCTATAAAAAAATTTAATTTAAATATTTTAAAATTATTATAATTTATTATAAAATTGTTAAATAAAGAGAAAGAAAAATTAATGTAAAAAAAAGTTATAAAAAATACGAAATTACAAAAATTACCAACCCTTAAAAATCCGAAGTCATTAGAAAACAACATAATAATACTAACAAATCAAGTGTACTTGGCGGTCAAGGGGTATAGTGCATCGCATCGCGTCGCGTGTGCATCTGTAGCCATTTCTCAAAGCAGCTAAGATATATCTTAATTCTTTCACCATACAAATTAACGATTATTAAAAAATTATAATAAAAATAATCATATTCTATTAATAAGAATAAGTATAATTATTTTTATTATAATTTTTTAATATTTGTTATTTTTATGGTGAAAGAATTTTTTTCTTCAAATAAACAAACGGAATAGGCCTATTAATTGATTTAATCAGTTGTAGGAGTTCACTTATAAGTAAACCAAAAAGGAAAAAATATAAGCCTAAGTAATGTTTTAAGCGCGAGAAGATCAGTTAAGCTGTTATGCACTGTTAAGGCGGCGACGCAACGTCGTGTAACGTTCGTTCGGCCTACAGCGCGCATAGTACCGAACCGCTTGGTTTATAGCGCGCTGCAATAGTTTTTATTTTTTTTGACTATGTTGCACCACTCCAAAAATTCTGAAATTTTTATGGTATGTTTGGTGGTAAAAGATACATTTTATGGAATTTTTTTCATAATTGCACCTCGAAAACTTGCCATAGAAATGGCGGTTTGAAATTTTAAAAATTGCGTAACTCTTTTAAAATTGATCGAAAAAAATTGAAAAAATTACTGAAAAACCCTTTTATTGTCAAGATACTATAAATAAAATTTCAACTTTCCACCTTTATAATATGGCGAGGAAAAAAATTTTAATCGAAAAACTTGTTTTTGCCTATATCTCCGAAAATAGGCGCAACTGGAGCCTGAAATTTTTGTCAAAATTTTTTTTCGATGTGGGCCACCTTTTGCCCTAGAAACCGTTCGAAAAGCTCTCGGGGGCATTTTCGACTGTCTTATCCCATCATGCCCTTTGCTCAAATTTCGGTGAGAGACTCTTAGAAATGCGCAAATATACTTTTTTTTTGAAAAAATTCAAAATACAGGATCATTCAAATTTTGAGGGGTGCTGAAGAAGGGGCAAATACCTCAAATTTTTTGTTCTTGATCTCATATGAAAGAGTGAGTTATGGACACCAACATATCCAAATTTCAGCTTCCAAAGTGCATTTGGAGGGGAGTTAAAGCAAAAAACGGATTTTTGAGAAAGTTTTGAGTTACGAAATTTCTTGAATCTTCCATATCTCCTCACTAAATCAACCTAAAAAAGTCAAACTTCAAGGGTAGGGTTAGCTGGTGACCAGAATACGAACTCTTCAATTTGGGTCAAAATGGATTTAAAATGGCGGATTATTAAAATTTGAGTAGAGCTTGAGGAGCCTCAAATTAATGAAAATGTAATTAATATGAACTCATATAATTATTGGGGATGAGAAGTATACAATATCCCCAATTCACTTCTATACATGATGTTGAAGGGGATAAGGAGGGGTTATTGACCTTAAAATATGGTGGGGGTATAAGAGAGATCGAAAATTTTTTATTGGCATGCCATATGATAAAATGAGCCCAAGTAACTAACTTATACTGATTTTAGCTTCCCAAGTGAATTTGGAGGGGAGGTAGAGTGGAAAAACTCTTCTGGAGGAGAAATTACCGTAGGAAATTTCATTAATCATCCATATCTCCTCAACAAATCGGCCTAGAAAGGTCAAATTTCGTGTGTAGAATTAGTTAATGGCCAGAATATGACCTCTTCAATTTGGGTCAAAATGTATCCAAAATGGCAGATCATAAGGATTTGAAGATAATTTGAGGAGCCTCAAATTGTTCTAATTTGAGAGATATGTATTCAAATGATTATTTCATGGCAAGAAATACTATTCAACTTTTTAAGTGGTTTTGGAAGGGATAGAATTCAGGTTTTTAGACTTGGTAAGGGATGTGGCCTATAGTTATGAAGGGTTTAGCAACGTTATCATTACCAAAACTGAACAAGCCTCAGTTAAAAACTCAGCTCCAGTAATGCGGCATGGCTGCCTACGTTTTTTTTTTAAATTTGCAAGGTCTCTGAAAAATGTAGAACAAATTGAAAATCAATTAAATGAATAGTTGAATAATCTAATATAAATATATATTTGATTCGTAATATTTTGGTATCAATAAAGTTCCTCCAGATTTTGTGGGGGAAAAAAACAAAAAACAAAAATTATAATATTTCGTGGGCTAATAACATTAATGTTATAATTTGTGTGCTTGATTAATAAATTATCCATTGAGGGACTTTAGTTTTGTACTTTCGTCTCCATAACTTTAATAATCTGAAGGTAGGAAAATAATTTCATTAAAATTCGAAAGAACATGGTTAACGTTATAGGATATACTTTAAACGCCTTTAATGTACAAGGTCTTTGAATAATACTTAAAAAATTGAGAATTAATTTACGATTAGTTGGAGGCATATGGTACCATGGAGTAGCGTAAATTTCTTTTTCCAAGTCTTCCATCTGTGATACACAAACCAAAAAAATTAATAAATAATACCATAATAACTAACGTTTGGAGAACGAATCATACATACCATGCTGCTATATAAATGACCATTCATACAACATAGAAATGTAGTAGGAAGGAGGATCACGATATGAAGAAAGTGTTCTATACTCTTAGTGTTGAGAGCCTAAATGTGAAAAAATTGAAGATGAATATAAGCGATTCTACTACTACACTTGTTCAAGTCATATATTAATAATATAAACGCTGGATTTTATTTACAAACCATAATCGACATATAACCAAAACTCATACACAATATAGATTGCCATAGTAGGTCTATGCTTGAAATTGTGCAGAAATATCCTTCCAATAAACGCATTGCTCTATAGATGAAAATTATGTAGTAAAGTTTATTAGTGTAGACCTAGTCATGTTTAGTCATTCAGTAGAAATTAAAACTCACGTGATTAATTTTTGGTGATGAAAGATCCACTTCTTGGTATGAATAGCAAATCTCTCGTAGCATGATTTATATTCCTTCGATATGCTATTCAATTCACAATTTTTATTTTTGAGGCAAGTTTCAGCTTCTAATATATTTGTTTCTTGTTCGCAAAAACTATCTAAGGACTTCGTCATTGAAATGGACTCAAATTTTATGGCCTTTCTCAGCGATACTACTTCATTTCTTATAATTATTGAGAATAATAGATGAAACAAAATACATGTGTCGCTGAATATAATAAAAGGTATCAAGAGAATTATATGCAGTAGGTAAATGACAATATATGCTAACCAGTCAATATGGGTTGGAAATGGAATTGGATAGGTATAGTCATATTGAGGATTTATATCTGATGCTTCCGAAGTTGAACAAACTATTATGAGTTTAACGAAAAAAAGGAAGGTATAAAATAGAAGTAGAGAAAAGACGTACCTATATTTAAAATACTTGTGGTAATAAGTTGTTGTGTAACTGTTTCCATTTTCTGCCACCACTTCATCATGATTTTCATATGATGATTTAGAATATTTATTAATAATCTCGAAAGATTTATGTAAATTTTTGCGCCAGTAATAACCATTGAAAATGAGGAGAAACGTGTTGGGAGCATTCATAAGAAATGTCGTAGAAATTAAGGAGACCGATATATCTATCGTTTTGTAATGGAGAAGAGTTACTATAGAACATGTATATAAAAAAATTGCTGCAATTATGATATATATTACTGTAAAATACCTGAACCATTGACGTACGTAACTTTCGTAGCAGATTCCTGCCATCAAAGTATTCATTACGTATAAATGCTTCATCACGGGTTTTTTATCTTCAAAGAAATCCATGTGAAAAAAAAGATTCAGTATTTTTTTTGCAGCCATATTTAAAAAAAAAATCATTCAGATTTGCTACAGTAACCAGGAGAAAATTTGAAAATATATTCGCGATCTTCAACAAATGAACTTGGTACTGCCTCTTTAGTTTATGGATATACCACTTTTATATGTAACTAATTCGAGGCAGATAATTTGAAATTGTATTCATTTTTTTTTGCCAACAGATGTAAATAATAATAGTACTTAGAAGAATTTGAAGAAGTTGAGTTACATATATTAAGTTATTTCAATTTTGTTTTTTGAAGGTCTTTCTACATTAACGTACGAAAGGCAGTACACCATTGCTATTATACACAAGAATAATAAAGTACTTGTTCTTGCTGAAAAGTGATGAAGTAATACAAAATAACTACCTACTAGGTAAGAATAATTCATTCTAAATAATTCAAGAATTATCAACTAAACTTCCTGAGAATTTCAAGTAATTTGTATGAAAATGTAATTTCAGCTCAAACTTCATAAACATGAATCCGCATGTTTTATTGATACTGTGTCTGATAGTTCACGTACATTAATTCGAGAAAGACAATTCGAAATTTTATTCTCATTAATTTATGTAAATAACACGTTACAGAAGAATTTCAGGAAATTTCACTTAGGTGCTCATTCGTTATTATTCCATCTTCATTTTTTGCAGGTCTTTTTCCTTCAACGTACGAAAGGCGATACACCCTTGCTATTATACACGAGCACATATCAAATAGTCATTCGGTATACCTATATAAATAAGTATTATTATGTATACACCAAGAAGTTTGATATTAGCATAGATTAACCATACATAGATAGCCCACCGGTATATCGAATTTATCACTCATAAATGTTGAAAAAGGAGCCAGAAAGTTTTTTATTAATATCTAAGCAAAAAATTGAGTTAGAGTGTTCGGAAATGGCTTATTCGAAAGAGCTTAACATTTTATACATGATTCAATACCAAAATATTATTGCCATCGATATGAGTCTCGAGTTATTTCAATAAAACTAATTCATTTTTTAGAGCGCTCTCTGTGAATGAGCTCCAGTACTAAGAATAAATTAGACTTATTGCTTGGTTTTTTGCAAATATCTCAAGAAAGAATATAGATAGAAATTTTTACAAGTAGCTCATTCGAAAGAGCATAAATTTTCTGAATGTGTTTCACTATTAAAAAACAATCGTTATCGATTTACTTTTTGAGATAATTCATAGTAAAGTAAAAAAATCGTTTTTCGAAATTAATTGCAAAAGTAAACGGACAGGAGTAACTTTAGAAAAATTAAATGATTCTCTATTCCAATCTCTTTAATTATGAGTCATTTGCAAGCCCTATATCTTGAATTGTTTCCAAGATAATAGCAAAAAACGATTCCAACTCAGTTTTTGAGTGATAAAAATTTAACGTACAGTGGGCTATCTATGTATGTTTCATCTATGATATTAGCCATAAGATTACAAATGGTATGAAACGCAATGATTTGAAGGCCGCCCACTCCCTCCTCCCTTCCTTCTTTCCTTCCTTCCTTCCTAAATCAGGTAGGTTTAATAGCTATATCATCGTTATTGAGTTAAAGACTCAGTTATAAAATCAAGTTGAAGAGAAAATTTGTCGAAGTGGGGTGAACATTTTCAAAAAATTAATTTTGGAGCAATTTGAAATTTGTTTCACCTAGGCCTACAAGTTATCATCTGAATATTCTAAACATTTTTAAATGATACTCTTTCAAAATTTACAGCGTCAAGTGAATTTTTAAAAATGAATGATAAATGGGTGATTGATCTATAATAAGTAAAATACGTTTTTAAACTAATAGCTCTATTTCCAATACCTACATCATTTAGAATATTATTATATTTTTCCACGAAAAAATCTAATATTTTATAGGAACTCCTGTGGGGTGAAAATCGGGCATATTTTGTCTTCCGAGTTTCAAAGAACTGAAAGCAAACCCATATTGTGCAACTAAACCATAAATCACTCATTTATACTTTGAGCTTTTCCAAAAAAATTCATGAAAAAATTAAGTCATGCTTAGCCAATTTAAATTTTGAAAAATTGGCGCCTACAAATTTTTTTCAGTATTTAAACGACAAAATGTGAGTTATATACAAAAAAATTTCAAAATGCTCGAAGATATCTTTTTGAAATTTTGAAATTTTTCATAACTTTAAAGGGTCTCTCCTGATAAAATAGTGAAAACGGTCCTTGACCCAAATTCGGTCACAAGTAGTCCTAAATGTTGCCATTGATGAAAAAACTCCCCAAAAAAATTTTTAACCCCTCACCCCACCCTTTCCTAAGAAATTGTCCCCCATATGTCGAAGCTTCAATATTTTCCCGCTCTGGATGGGATGGATGAAAAATTTTGAAAATTTCATTATTGATAGACCCTCTATAAGTACATTTGTGGAAATTTTTTCAAATTTTTCGATTCGTATTTTCTTGAATTTTTTAAACTTTGAAATTTTCAAAAAATTGTAAAAATTATTTTTGAGTGGGGTATATGTCTGAATTTTTTTTTTCATAATTAGCTGGTACTTTAAGGTACAACATGAAGACCCTTTGTTCGTAGAATCTAGTTGAAAATTTGAAAATGGATTTGCATTATTTACAAGAAAATTACTTCAATGACATCGAAGAAGCTTCGCTTTCCAATAAAGAATTTCAAAATTCTAATGAAAAAATAGAATCGTTGCAAAAACTAATTGAAAGGCTTCGCAGTAATTGAAAATATATCAGTTTTTGTTCACTTCGCGATCGTTTTTCTTGCTGAAGTAATTACACGGCATTCTTTTTGTTCTGCAGGTGTGGTGAAGATCGATGAAAGCTCAGCTCACTCAAAAAAATCATTTATTAACTAAAACAAAAGTTTTATTGGGGAGGCTGAGATGAAAGAGAAAGAATTAATTAAAAAGGTATTTAGGCCTGATAACTGATGATTATAAATCAGAACGTTTTCACATTTCTTTTAAGTGACAGGTAAACGATTCGCAGAGAATAAATCGGTCTTTCCTTCAATAATTATTAGCTCCATTTAGGATCATTTTGTATTAGGTGTTTTATATTCATTTAAAGTCATTTTATAATATTTTTAAAGAATTAGTTTCAAATAGTCTATATTAGGTAATGATTGTTTTATTTCAATATGTTGCATTTGAGAAAATAATCAGCATTAATGAAATTATGATCATCATCGTGAAATAAAAATAAATTATCGTAATATCTCAAAGTAATAAATCACATTCTTCGAAAAATATTCACAAATAATTGGCTATCTTCATCGAAATTAATTAAGATCTTAATAAAATTAATATATCGCGACAGAGAAATAAAATCTTTATAGTTTCACGATATTAAAATATACTTTTGAAATATAGGTAAATTTTATAAATATTTTCAAAATTCTATAGTAAGATGCCTGAAGAAAAAACTCGGGTAAGTTGTTGGTACGTTAAATGGCACCGAAATGAAAGATTTATATATTAATGTATTTATCGTTCACATCACCTAGGTCTCAAATATAATTCGGCAACTGAAACTGGACGATAATTTGCTATGTGATATTTCGCAACGATTGCTAAACGATATTAAAAAAGGTCTTTCCAAAGAAGGACACAAGAATGCTGTGGTCAAATGCTTCCCAACTTTCGTACAAGATTTTCCCAACGGAGAAGGTAAAATATATTATTCCCAATTAGCTCCAATTACCTACTAATTAAATGATTTTTCAGAAACCGGAGAATATTTAGCCTTGGATTTGGGTGGTACAAATTTTCGTGTACTTATGATTACTCTGGGAGGGCCTGGAAAATTCAAAATGGATAAGAAAAGTTACGAGTTTTCGGATGACATTAAAGTCGGCCCTGGTGAAAAGGTATGTAGGCTAGCGATGAAATTTTCGAATGTTAAATTTAATACATATATTATTTAAATTTTTAAAACTTTATTTAAAAAAAAAATTAATATTAGAATGTTATACATTGCTAGCTATTCGATTATGTTGCCGAGTGTGTTGAAGATTTCTTGAATTTCATAAATTATAAAAGTCGCGATGGCGCAAAGTTTCCAATGGGATTTACCTTCAGTTTTCCGGTTGAACAAAGAGGATTAAATAAAGGAATAATGATCAAGTGGACCAAAGGTTTCAATGCTTCCGGAGTAGTCAATAAAGATGTCGTTGAACTTCTGAAGGAAGCTTTTCAGCGTCGAAAAGTAATTATTCGCGATTTTGTAATATGTTCATTTGTGGCAAAAAATTTAGCCAAACTTTTGCTTTCTTTTCGACAGATCGACCACGTGTTAGCGCCTGTCGCGATTCTAAATGATACCACCGGCACACTGATGTCTTGTGCGTGGGGCCAACCCGATACTCGCGTTGGATTAATCGTCGGTGAGTGAGATTGGTAATAAACTCGATCTTTCTAGAATTTATTATTTTAAATCGTTTAATCGATAGGAACCGGATGTAATGCTTGTTATGCGGAAAGAATCGAAAATATTGAATTGTTCGATGGAGATCCAAACAAACCGTACATGATTATAAATACGGAATGGGGTAATTTCGGAGCAGATGGAAGATTAAATGACATTTTAACCGAATATGATCGTACGCTGGATAGCTACTCGCATCATTCCGGTGAACAATTGTAAGTTCATTCTGTGAAAATTGATTTTAAAGTTTTGCTAATTCTCTTCATGAATACAATTTGAAAATTTTGCTGCGTAGGTACGAAAAACTGATATCCGGAAGGTATTTAGGGGAAGTTTTGCGGTTGATAATTTTGAAGCAAATCAATAACAAACAACTTTTCAAAGGAGAATATGCCGACAAATTTACTGAGAAATTTTCCTTCAAAAGCGAACATTTATCTCAAATAGATGGGTGTGTAACTATGTATGGAAACAGATGCGATAGATAGTTATACAGCTTTTCTCACATTGGTGGTTTTTCCAGCGATAAACCCGGAGTATATACGGCTACCGAAAATGTGCTAAAAGAAATGGGAATTAGTAACTACGATGAGAATGATCTCAAAGACATCCGTGCAGTTTCGCTAGCGTTAAGTCACCGCTCAGCAAACTTGGTGTCAGCTGGTATTGCAACATTACTGAATAAGATGCAAATTTCCCCGGTTACCGTTGGTATAGATGGATCCCTGTATCGTTATCATCCTAGATATAAAGACATTATGAATGAAAAAATTAGATGTTTGACGGACACTAAAATTAAAGTGAGAAATTTGATGTTGAAATTGATTTGAAAAAAATGACGTATATTATTTCAGAATTATCAAATCTTCGCTTTAGTTTCAGTTGATGTTATCAGAAGACGGAAGCGGTCGTGGTGCTGCTTTAGTGGCCGCAGTACTCGCAAGATCTCAAAAAGTTTAAAGATTACTATTTAATCCTCGATTAACAGCTTCGATTTGTGTAATTCTCCGCATGAGCACGTGAATTCCAAAATTTTAGTGAAAATTATATACGTCTTGAAATATGACAACTAAATTTACGTGATATAATTTCAATTTATGGAACGCAAGGATTCGTAAAAATTATTTTATTGTTTTTACAGAATGATAATTTATTATGATAAAAAACAATACCATATGTAACTACGTTGCTTTTCTTGGTTTCGCTTGTCCCCCTTCACGGAACCCATTCCTATTATGATGAAGAAATAGTAATTAAAAGAAATGATTTTAAAAATATCCGTGACAACATAAAATTGGGCATTAATAAGAATTATCATGTTTTACCTGAAACGTCTGCGAACAACTTTCAAATGTCTCAAACGACCGGTGCCGGTGGTTTTCCTTCTTTGAGCTTTAATACTCCAATTATCTTGATAAAATTACACAAATATTTTGAGAATTTTGGGTGAGTTGGGAATTGAAATTGGAAAACAGGATAATTTTACTTACAGTGCCTCAACTTTTTACTAGGGTATCCACATTGAGCGCATTGAGATTTTTGAATGTGATACGAAGATCGTCCACATCGCCGGCATAGTGTGTGGGTTTTATTCCGGCGTTTACCAAAACTTGATGTTCCCTTGGTCTAAAACATAAATGATAATGAATTTTTCGGTGGTAATTTGAGTAATGTGCTTTCACATCAAATAGGCATGTATGAAATACAGAATATTTGCGAGCAGATTATGTTTCTAATATAACTGCATTCAGTTCTAATTCAAAATTTATTCAATGAGAGGTAACTGGTAACTTACCATTATTAAAATTAAATTTTAAAAAATGTGCCGAATGGCAATACGTTTGAAGCTTTCGTTACTGACGTTATCACAACGATAAAATAATCGAATTTTACGAGAATAGGCCAAATTTACAAAGAAGAATTCAGCTCGTCACGTGTCGAATTCAACCAGTGATAAAGAAAGTTGATCAGGATTGGTTACTAAAATATTGATTAACCAATCAGTGACTTTTAATTTTTTTTCTGTGAAGCGTTTGCGTGAGGTGTAACTTACAAAGTGTGAACCCGGCTTCGAGAATTTGTGTTTTTTTTCCTTCAGAAGTTGATGTGGAAAGTTGACTTAGTTGAGCCATAAGCCGCGTGCTAATGTGCAATGTGCATTAATTTGAATCCAATAACTTTGTAAAAATTTCCAAAATAAGTGTTCAAAGTAAGTTGTTTATGTTCAATTACTTTCATCAGTAATTCGATTCGTATCTATATATTTTTCTATGTATGCCATTCTGTGCTAACGTCCTAAAGGGACGTACGAATTTGAGCTGAATCATACATAATCATATCTTACTTTATTCTATCATTAATTTCATCTGATATTTACGCTTTTTTGAAACATTTTTCAGACATTGAAGCATCATGGTGCGTATGAGCGTATTGAGTGACGCTTTGAAATCGATAAATAACGCCGAAAAAAGCGGCAAACGTCAAGTATTGATTAGACCATGTTCCAAAGTCATTATCAAATTTTTGAAAGTTATGATGAAACATGGTGAGGAATCTTGTTACTTATACGATTCATGCTCTTTAATAATTTGCTAAAGTTGAATCATTGAGTTACGGACAAAATTTACGTGTTATATCTTGATTTAGGTTACATTGAAGAATTTGAAATCGTTGACGATCATAGAGCAGGGAAAGTTGTTGTCAATTTGACCGGACGTATTAATAAATGTGGAGTGATATCTCCTAGATTTGATTTACCCATAACGCAAATAGAAAAATGGACAAACAATTTATTACCTTCTAGACAATTTGGGTAATGTCCTTTTAATGTTATTTCTTCCTCATTTGTGTAATTTTTAGCTCGATGTTGATGAACTTCCGGTTTAATTGCAGTTATATCGTTATGACTACTAGTGGTGGTATCATGGATCACGAAGAAGCCAGAAGAAAACATTTAGGAGGAAAGATTTTGGGTTTCTTTTTTTGAGCAATGATGAAGAATAAATTTTTTTAATTTCTGTTACTCTCTCTTTTCTTATTTTTCTTTTTTTGATGTTTTAAAGAAAATACTACTTCTGATTTCGCTGTGAACAAATCGATATTGAAAAATTGTCAATAACTGTTTCCATTTGGTATGAAATCCTTTGCTCCTTACTGCAATTAATATTGAATATTCTCCCGTTTACGAGCATATTTTGAATCGCTATACTCATTAAAATTGAAAACTGAGTCACCTATAGATTTTTCTTACTATTCTACTCGACAAAACTCTCGCTAAAACGCTACCTGCTACAGCTTATTTCCATTAGAAGAAATTAACGAGTAAGTAACAGAGATTAGTGTTGAAATGAAATTTTAGTTATTCGGAAAATTTCCATTCTTTTCGTCATTTCACTATATGAGCAACGAAATACCAACATCTAAATCTGCAAAATTTATTTATAATAATTATAATAAATTCTTTTCATAATATCCTTACATCAAAGATTTTTCAAAATGAAAAACCTCACCATGAAAATGTCAAACTATATTCCTCAGCTCAACTGTTCATTTTTAGACATTCTTTTTTCGTAATTTTCGCGTACCGTCATATATTCAACATATTCCTGTCATGATATGTACCACTTTTCTTCTTCAAAACGTCATTTTTCAAATAAAACTTACGGTTAAATACGTTTTTCTTGAAATTAGAAACCTTTCGATGTCTCATATTCTCCTAGTGAAACTCGTGAATTTGAACTCGTCGTGACGAACATGTTGACAGTTACAAGAGTGCTGTCTAGTGTTTAAATATGTAACTAATACCAAGGAACGTCTTTTCGTCATTATTTGAAATTAAAAACCTCTTAACATCTTATATTCTCCTAATGAAACTCGCGATTTTATACTCGTTTTGACCTCTGACGGCGGTAATGACCGTCATAAGGGTGCTATCTGGTGTCCAATTCTTCAACTAGTTTCAAGGAATGCGCCAACATCATTTTTGAAAATTGAAGACCTTTTAATACCTTATATTCCCCTAGTGATATCGGTAAAAATTTAGCCGATTTTCAAGCTTCTGACAACTGCTACAAGAGTGACATCTGGTATCGAAAAAAGTAACTATTGCTTCTGCATGTGTGCGTAATTTTTAGAAATTAAAAACCTCCTGATATCTTATATTTTCCTGGTAGAAATCGAAAATTCAACCTCATCTTGGGGTTGCATAACTCATTTGTATGCAGGCGCAAGCGGAAACGAGTTTCCAAATGACGTTCGAATTTTCGATTTTCATCAGGAGAATATAGGGTATTAGGTGGTTTTCAATTTCGAAAATTACGTACATGGACATCTGCCTAATAGTTTTCATTTCCCATGCTAGATAGCGCCTTCGTATAAATTAACGTCGCTCGAATTTGCATAACGTTAGAAATACTGTAAAGGGAATGAGGTTTAGAAGGTTCTTCATTTTAAAATCAATACATATCTAAACTCGTCAATATTTTCTTCATTCGTGTGCTTGATTTTCTCATTTTCAAAAAAATTTGAAGTTTCTAAATGATGTGCTGTTATTTTCAACTTCAATAAAGCAGGTTTTTAGGCCTAATGCTACAACAACAAAGCAACATACTGAAATCTTTTTACGAATATACAAGATTGTCGAATAAATTGCCTACCCTTCATTTTCAGTTTCTCGATTTACTCATATAAGTATCTGTATCACTTCGATACTAATAAAGTGTTAAAATTCCACCAGTTCCATTGTACATCATGAAAAAAATTTTGTTAATTTTTTTCAACGATTCTTAACAAATAATAATATATAAAAACATATACATTATTATTATAACACAATTTTACAAACATACGAATACAAAAATCTTAAAATCACAGTAATAATTGAAATCTTCACTCTTCAGTACTCTTCTTCGACTTCCATCTCATCTTTTTTCTCTTCGTTCGCGAGTATGGTATTGATAAAATTACCAATATGCGGAACATGCGCATTTATTATGTCTAAGACATCAGGCTAAACAAACATAAAATATAGAGATAAATTTATAATAAAAAAATAATCAATATACCCAACAAGTATATGCATACCTTTGATGAAAACTGACGATAAGGTAAATTACGCTCTAACACCGCCAGGGATCTGTATGGTTCGAACATTATGTGCTTCAAAACATCCAAACTGTTATTCAAATTAGCGTGGTTTTTCCATACATTACAATGTTCCGAAGGAATCGAGTAAAATATACGGCCTTTCATTCTGTCTACGAAAGCCTGTGAAACAGACATATCGAAAACTCCATCAACTGAACATACGCTAAATTATATCGTACATATAAACTTATATAATCTATGTATTTGACTTGGTCTGCCACAGTGAACCCATAAGACGATACTGAGCGAAAAGGTGAAACACCAGGTTTTTCATAATTATAATCCTGTACCAATTTCGAACAAATTTTTGAGACCACTTTTGAATATCAAATTACGATTAGAATCTACGATCATTAGGTATATATTTGTGTACAGTTTTCCGAATCTTATATACTGAAATAATTTTCTGATATTTTTTTCTAAAGGGATCATTGGACAGGCAGATACGTTTATCTAACAAAAAAATAGAAATATGGAAATTTTTAAGAAGCGGATCTATAACTAGGAATACGACATTTTTATAACATAAAAATAATGAAAAATATATGAGAGAAAAAATGTCATTTTCATACAATAATTACATTGAAATTCTTCGATGAAAAAACTTTCAAATTATCTTGAAAATGTAACAACAAATTTCCAGATGCTTAATTTGGGATTTAATGATTAAAAAAATTATCTAGTCAACCATCTTTGTAATATAAGAAAATTTCTATGTTCTATACTAACTCTAGAAGTCCACAGAAAATTATACAAATCACCGACGTATCCCATCAATCTATTATATCTACCATTCATAATTGGAGATGAATAATCACCGGTTAAAACTCGGCTTCGGTAACTGCAAATATTTGTTAATAAATAAATCTCGATTTTTTTTTATTTTTATTATTCTTGATGAATTCATTCTCACCTCGGCATTAAGGCACAAACTTCATTTAAAATTTCAGCATTAAATCCGAGTAAACTGTGATACAGTACACTAGACGATATGATGGTTCGAATTTTAATACTTTCATCTTCTAAAATATCGATCTACGAATCACATCGAACGTATCAGTCATATAGAGATGTAAAAAAATCCCTTGCCAACGTAACTTACCTTTTCATAAAAATCAACGGCAATTTTCAGTATCTTATTATTGCACGGATACTGACTCAATCCAATTTTGCAAAGGTGGGAAAAGAATTTCGACAAATATTGCAAAACTGGAACCAACTGCTCTCTAGTGTTCATAACATTCTCGTGGTAAATATAGCGAAGCTTATACGTATCTTTTTTAATCATGAAAAACTACAATTTGACGAAATTAATTTCAGCTCTGATACAACCATTAACATCACCAAGCGAATACTATCACTAACCAAATTCGTGATTAAATTAGTCAAGCAAGTTAGAATATCGCACATGGTATTCCCGTCGTCTCCATTACCGAATATAAACAACGTATAGAGCGGTTTCAGTAAATCATTTTGTAGATCTGAAAACACGAAAATACTCGATAATTAAAATTACTCGCCAATGGTATAATTTCTTTTACCATCAGCACGCACCGGTCGACGATTTAAAGACGAACCATTCCAGGAGCAAATAGATTTGATTTTTGAACGCTAATCCGTCCCATCGTTTTAAAAATGTGGCCAAAAATTTGGACACTTGTAAGAATCCTTGTTGGAATAGAGAATGCACCATGATGATATTGTCGAGTAAACGTTCTTTTTCAACTCTGGATACTTCTTTAGGGTGCAAGATGAAATCTAAAATCAACGCCAATAAGTATCAACTTTAGTACCTCGTATATTTGGCTGAGTAGTCTAGCAGATGTAGACACAAAAGAAGCTTTTTGTGAAAAAAATCCTCGACAGCGATTTTTAGCCGAGTTTTTCATAAAAACCATAGCTATTAGAGCCTACATGATTTAGGAAGGGGACGGGAGGAGGGGTGGGGTCTTCAAATGTTTGTGTTTCAGGTCATTTACAATTGAGGAGCTAAGAATCAAAATTCACTTTCTCCAAAGAAATTGATTTGTGTTTCATGATGGATTCTAGTAAGTATTTCAAGGTCAAAATCTGACATACATAGTTAATTACCTTTCCCCCACCATTATTCTTGACAATTCGTTATTATAAATTTGTAACTCGCATTTTTCTGTTTGAAATACACTAAACATGAAAAATTGAGAATCAAAATTCACATTTGGCGAACCACTCCAATATTGAAAATTGCTGAACGTGACCAAAATAGCGCATAATCGTGTTTGAAACTTATTTTGCAGTTTATCGAATATTAACCTACTTGGCAAAAGTGAGTTTTGATTCATAGCCTATTAATTAAAGGGCAAAATGTTCTTTCAACTTTTCGGTATATTTTTTCCTCCCCCTCTCCTCCCATACGCAGCGCTAGGGTGTATTGATAAAAATAGTTCAAGACTTGGTGAGAGACTCTTCTTGAAAATTAGAAAAAAAACATCTTTGTTTTTTCCATATACCTCAAAATGGCGGATCACTCAAATTTTAAGGGGGGCTAAAGAAGGGGCAATGACTCAAAATTTTCTTAATTGATCTCATACGAAAGAGTGAGACATGGACACCACTATAACCAAATTTCAGCTTTCTAATTGCATATGAAGGGGAGTTAGAGCAAAAAACATCTTTTTGAGGAAGTTTTGAGTCATGAAATTTCTCGAATCGTCCATATTTTCTCACCAAATCAATTCAGAAAGGTTAAACTTTGTGTGTGGGGTTAATTAGGCACCAGATTATGACCCCTTGAATTAAATCAGAATCAATCCAAAATGACCGATTATCAAAATTTGAGTAGGGCTTGAGGAAGTAGCTATCTGAACAAGACCCAATTAAAAACTCAGCTCCAGTAATGCGGCATGGCTGCTTACGTTTTTCCCCAAGAATGTGTGAAAAACGACTCTTCAAACAACATACTAAAAGTACCCACAGATAGGAGACTTGTAGCCCATGGTTGGGGGGCGGGGGTTGAACACAGCCGAGTTTTTGTTTTATCTCTTTAAGAATTGCTCCTGCAGTCAAAATACTTCTATACAATTTCCTCCATTCCAAATTTACTAGCATTTTCAGGCGATTTTTTCTTTGTAGAACATATATGAGTAATAGGGGAGAAAATTTTATTTTTGGATGTTGTAGAGGACTTCTCGAATACAAAAATTATCTTGATCACCTCCCTCGTCGTTCCATTCTAAGGCGTCGGGGAAGTGGCACCTTTTTGGATCGCAATCATCTTGGCTATCATTGATAGTAGGTAAAAAAATTTTACATGAAAATAAAGAGCTTCACAATTACAAAACATGAGGTAGATAGTTTACACTTTTTTCAAACGACCCATACTTTTTGTGTCATTATTTCAACACAAGAATTCCGTGCCTTTGGCTTAAAAGGCAAAGAGTATCAAAAATGTTGCTTTTTGAAAAATCTCGCTAACTGAATTTCCAACGATTTCAGTTACAGTAATATTTGTTTGTTCTAGAATGGATTGGGAATGGGGAATTCAAAACTTGTATTCCACCTAATTTATTGTAAATCCAAATTTTTTTCATTTTCATAGAAAATTTCTTCACCTGCGACCAATAACAGTCGAAATAATAATTGCAATCCAAAAAATGCCACCAATCCGACTCTGTCGTTTGTGTAATATTTTACTAAATACTCATGAAAAAAATCGCTGTTGGTAGTTTTCCTAGTACAATATCTCGATTTACTAGAGTAAATTTCAAGCAGATATACTTTTCTGTAGAACGGCGTATAAATTATCGAGAAAATTATCCTGCAGTTGCCTTCCGCTGAACATGAGTACGTAAATGCCGACTTCGTTCTTCATCAATGTTAACGTGTGCGACGGCAGTATCAAATTATGGAAATTTTTACCAAGTTGAGCTCCGCTGTAAATGAGAACCGTGCATGTGAGATATTTATTCAAAGTACGCGATAAATATTGGATCACTAATTACTTGTTAATATTGTGAAGATAACATTGGCCGTGGTCACTAGGTATGTAATACGGTTGTGGCAGAATTTGTTTGTCTGATTGTTTCTACATTGTAAAACAAAATATATGTAGACTTTGAATAACCACAACATGGTATAAAGTTCAATTACCTTTTTCCCAAATGACACTACAATGGATTCTGCTACAACACTGTTCGACGAAGATACGACATTTTTCATGGACGAACGAAGGGCTCTGTAGAAGTCGCTATCATAGGAGAAAACTTTTTCACATTTCTGATACTTGGGTACTTTCACGTGCGAATATTCAGGATTCAATTCTTTATAACGTCTGCGTTAAAACATCTTCAGTTGGAAAAATAAAACAAGATGAGTCATAGATAAAGAATTAGTAAATATTTACTGTAGCAAGGCACACAGACACGGCTCTCTTTCATATTTCAGGAGTAATTTTTGAACTGCGTGGATTCCTCTGAGAGTGACATCTTCACGTTTAGTCAATATATATAATATATGAGATATAGGTTTTGGCTGTGAAGAGATAATAAGAAAATCATTCAAAGTCAACATCATGGACCCAAAAATTCAACATAAAACTTACATAAAATGCCAAAATGTTCTCGAAGAACAAGTACCATTCGTCGATCGAATCATCTATCAAGTGGAAATCGAGTAAACTTGCAATCCATATGAGCAAACTTTCAACTTTAACTTCATCTTCGTCATTTTTGTACATAGAAAATATCCATGCGACGATTTTATGAACGACATTTTGGGATATGACGATGTTCGGCGTTAAACACAAAACTAAGCCTTGAAAAGTGTGATCATCTAGGAATATTTTAAATAAAATTACTCAGAGAACGTTATTATTGTTCCTGAAGAGAAGCAAAAATTACTCACCTAATGGTAAATTATTTAAAGCTCTCAAGATGGTGGTTAACTCTACTACAGATACACCAGTGTTTTTAACTACATTGTATAATTTCTTTATTTCTTTAGAAAATACTTTCTCAGATGGTAATACATCCTCCTCTGTGAATTGAATCAAACTCCATTATTTGTAAGACCATAACAAAAATATATCGTCTAGTATGATAAATAACTTACCTAAAGCTTTCACCAAAAAATCCAAACTCATTGTTATAAAGTTTCGCTAAAAGCATGTAAATGATTTTTTTGTGATGCTTTTGAGCATTAAATTTCAAGTATCTAAGAAATTCAATTTGAAATAAGAATAGTAATTTCAAAATATCATTTGAATACAGAATAACTTTCAAAACTAAAAAACTTCTGAGTTCCAAGTCTAAAAACGCAAAACTCTGATTAATTTTGGCGCGTAATTGGCTTTTCTACGATATGATTCTGACCGATTTTATTTTTTTACCAATTTTAAAATTACCGTAATTACAAAGAAATTACGTAAAAAGTACTGAACATTTGACAGCGATCCTTACGAGTAAAAATTTAAACAAAAATTGCAAAAATTTGATATTATTCAAAGAAACCGAACGCAAATCGGGTTCCCCCGATCCCCGATCCAAATTTTTTACTTTTGGTGAATTTGTTCCCCTAAATTAAAGTTAATTTCCAATATCCTTAAAGAATAGATTTTAGATTAGATAATTGTATATTCATGCCATTACGATTGGATTTCCATTAACCTTTGGCGTTTTTTAATAACTGTAATAAATTCTCATCTCTACAAAATACATAGAATCCTCTTCATTGCAGTATTAGTTGTGCTTGAAGTAGACTACAGTATTACAAGTTAATGATAGCAGATTCGATCCAAAAGGAAGAACCTTTTTTATTGATCACTTCATGAATGAGTTATCCCAGGTAACCCAAGCAGTGATAAATGTCTCAAATTTACAGTATTGTAGAATATTATGGATACCAAACGACCAATACGTGCGGATACTGTAAGACACATCGAGGTCACAGTGATCATGGTGAGTGATAAATTCTTCATAGATGCGTTCGAGGTCTGAACATCTGTTCCATCGCTTTAAAAAATATCAACAGATTTGTATACATCCTTTAAACCTGATACTGCTTCATAAGCTACTGTGAAACTTGTATGCTATCTGTATAAATGAAAAAATTTGTAAATAAGTGGTACACTCTTAAAAAATCTGTGAGATTCCAAGAACCTCTAAAACGTGTAATATTGCTTTTACAAATAAATGAGTGTCATTTGCAAACACCTCGTGAACTTACTATATGATTATCTTCCTAACTATAAATTCGTTCTCATCTTTCAGGTATGTGGTTACATTATCTGACTCCAAACGATTACCAAAACTTGATCGACAGAGGATGGCGTCGAAGCGGATGCTATGGTTACAAACCAATGCTAGAAAGCGCTTGCTGCCCGATGTATACGATCAGGTAAATATTTTTACAAAATCTCCACATTTTCCGATTCCATTCCAATATTTCATTTTCAATTCAGATGTGCTGCGTGTGAAATCAAATTGAGCAGAAGTCAAAAAAAAATTACCAAAAAATTCAACCGATTCATTACCACTGGCGATCGCAAAAAATGGCATTGCAAAGGTAATAATTTCATATTCTACCCTGATCAAAATGAAAGAAAAACTTTCACAACCTTTCATATTTCAGATGGCCAAGCCTGCGGTGAAAATATCGAATCTTGCCAACAACCGCTCCCTCCTAGTGATGTCGCTCGAATTACCAATCCCAACGTGATGACCGAATCTTCAGATAAATCTTCCGTTAAAACGGTTCCAGCTCCTTCTACTAGTGAAATAAAATCATCTCAAGGTAGCCTGAATTTAATGAAAACGTTGATTTTAAATCATCTATTTTAATTTGTCGTTATTCCTAGATAATCATCCGTCCATTATGAAGCCCACTAAAAAAAAAGCAATACGCATAGAAAGAGCTAAACAACGAGTCATGAGTAAAGGGAAAACTGAACAAGAAGCGATAGAAATGTTAAAGGCTAAGAAAAGAATGCCTAAAGTGAAGGCATTGGAAGAATTTTTGAATGAATGTGATAAATCAAATTCTGCTCATAAGCTGGAAGTTGGTATCGATTTGTCACCTTCGAATTATTCCATTACTCGTTTACATTACTCGTATGATATTTTATAGATAAAATTTGTGCAATCTAGTCCTCAAAACGAAGCATTTGAAAGTACATTCGAAATTGAATACAACGTTTATCGTAAATATCAAGTTACCATTCATAAAGATAAACCGGAAAGTTGCACACCTCAGCAGTTTCGTAGATTTTTAGTAAAATCACCATTAGAAGTGAGTCCTCTATATCATTTCGAAGCAATTTAAAAAAAAAAAAAAGCAGTAAATACAACTTTCGATTTTTTTCAGCCTCATCCAATCCCAGCCGATAACTCACCGGTACCTAATTTCGGATCATATCATCAACAGTACTGGTTGGACGATAAATTAATCGCCGTCGGTGTTATTGATATCCTACCCCGCTGCCTTTCATCCGTTTACTTCTTTTACGATCCGGATTATAGCGATTTGGTATTAGGAACTTACGGATCGCTAAGGTACTTTCACTTCGCTTCCGATTATCACCTGAAACAATGAAATAAAATGAAAACGTTTATTTTACAGAGAGCTCGAATTGGTTAGAAAGTTGCAAAAATTTGTTCCTTCTCTGCAATACTATTACATGGGTTTCTACATCCATACGTGTCCTAAGATGCGTTATAAAGCGCGTATATCACCATCGTTTTTACTCTGCCCAGAAGTCTACACATGGCATCCTATATCTCAGTGTCTCGAAAAACTCGATAAATACGGTTACAGTAGATTAAACGAAAATCCAAACGCTAGAGATGAAAATCTGCCGACCTCCATTGCCAATGTAAGTACCTCGTTTATTGCTTAAATCTCCGATGAAACTTTATTCATCATTGAATTTTTCTCAACAGGTTTTGGTGGTTTATCGCGATAGAATATTAAGATACGGAGATTACTTAAAGAAACGCGGAGTAGCCGACGATAATGAAATAAAAGAATATTCGCAAGCTGTTGGAAAAGAGTGTACTACTTCTATTATTTTGTATATAAGATAACATCGAATTAACCTTCTGTCGTAATACCAAATTAATTCGAAATGTTTGAAACAACTGTCGAAGTTTTATATCGTGAATCAAGTTTTTAATTTTTAATCGTTTTTAAAACGTTTAGTTTAACACGCTTATTTGTTATTCTTGTACTTATTACCTACTCAATTATCATTATCACTTTTTTTCAGTATACGGAATTGCTCTTTTAATGCGTGTTTTATTTGAATCATTGAAATACAAAATTTTATTTAGTAAAGATATTTTACTGGAAGCTCTGTGTTACTCTATTCCAGTCAAGCTCGAATGGAGGGTTTTGCTATTTGAGGCAGATCAGATGTATTAACAATACTCCTCCACATTGTTCTTATAGTACTTAGTAGTGAGCACAAAAATCATCTCAAACTTCAAAACTAAAATAAGGAAATTACGTAAAAAAAGGAAAAAACTTAATGGGAAAAGGATAATAGCACTAGGTATATAAGCATATAGAAGTTCTAAAATAAAAGAACAAAGGAAACACTTGGGGAGAATGACAATAAGTTGGAAAAACGATTTTTCAAATTTTTGAAACTCTTGAGATCTTTTCAAAATTTACAAAAAAAAAAATTTTAATTAAATAAAATATTTTTTCAATTTCAATGAATAACAAAATCAGTGTTTTAAATTTTTAGAAGTAAGAAAAATTTTTAATAATTATACAAAATTTAATTTTTTTTAATTTGATTTTTTTTTCTTTTTAAATCATAATAAATGAAATTATTCTAACATTTTTATTTCTCAAAAAAAAATGCAATTGCTAAATAACCTTAAAGATAAAACTGGCTTAATTAAAATCTTTGTAATAAGTGAGGTTAGTGTTAAAAAAATCCAACATTTTCAAAAACTAACACAAACAACCTGTTTTGCTTCCTAAAAATCACATTCCTTCTTCCCCTCATTTCATCTTCCTCGTTCTCCGTGCCTCTGGCTTTTGTTGCAGTACATGGCACGTTAATGAAGAAAAGTAAAAACATGTGAAAATTTGAAAAATGATTTTTTGAATTTTTAAAACTCATTAAAATTTTAAAAACGCAAAAAAATTAAAAATTAATTCAAAAAATGTTTTTAATCTCAGAAATTAAAAAAAGCATTTGGTAAAAAAGGGAACTTTTCAAATTTGAGAACATTTGAACATTCAACGAAATAATTATTTCATTTCAAATTCAAATAGATGATAGTCTAATTTTTCACTTTTATGGAAGCAAACAGTGAAGACCAAATCTTACAATGTAAAGAAGATATAGTGTGACTAGCGATGATATTAAGTAGATTATAAAAATCGTTACTTAGAAATTCGTTCTAGGCTAAAATAATTATTTTGTTGAACGAAAATATATTTTCCATTACTCCTTCAAAATCACGAATATGCGAAACTTTGGACGAAGAATTTGAAGTTGCTGCATCACACCCAGTGGCGGCAGAAATTTATGTAGTGCAGGTGATTTCCACCCCTTTCCCTTCAGTTTGTTTATAAAAGTAAAGGTATCTTTTTACCCCCCTCCCCCTTCTCTCATTTGGTCGATTGCAATTTTATTATGGAAAATGCTAAAATGCTCAACAGTTTACTCAGAACTGGTCAACATAAAACATAAATAATAAATAAAAATTAGCATAATTTTCACTAAATGTGGTGTTATCAACATTTTAATTAATTTCAGAAAAATTGTCCAATAATAACCAGAAAAGTTTTTTTTTTTTTTTTTTTTCGATACGAAAATCATTTTCACTTAAACAAAATGAATATTGCGTTAGAATATTTTTACATCAAAATTATCAAATGAAATTAAATTATTGTTATTATTTTTTTAATTTTTGCATATTTTCATTTTTTAATAGTCAAAAAAAATTATTACTAGTTCATGTATAATAAGGTCTTCGAGAAATGAGAGTAGACGATGACATAGCCAGAATCTAAATGTTCCACTGAATGACTATTTTGCTTTAAAAACAGGAGAAAAATATCATTCGTATTTTGTACGAAGTTAAAATTAAAATATCTTTTAATTTATTTTTTATTAAAAAAAAAAAAAAAAAAAAAACATGGAAAAAGGTAAAAAATTTGTTTGTCATTCTATTTTCGCACACTTGAGAAAATATCCGTTACGTACCTACTGAAAGCACATACCTGCCACGAATACGTTGATGCCTATTTAGTTCGTTATCACTTTTAAAATTTTTCTGACAATTTCAAAAGTGTAATTATGTCTTTCATTTCATATTTTTGCTTGTTTTTTTCTTTTAAAATGAAATCATTATATTTTAAATATAATCGAGTTGTTGGGCTAGCCGGCGAGGAAAGTTCAACTTTTCTATGAAGTTTTACCCTAAATGAAATTAAATTAGTAGTGAATTTAATCAAATTTTTATTTTACATTACTAGGCTTTTCGCCATTGTGACTTACTTTTTGTATAAATTTATTATTCAAGCTCCTTATGAAAAACTGTAGTTGATTCTTTTTTTTCCTCATATAAAGTTCGTAAACCTCGAAAATCATATCTTGTAATCTGAAATAGAGTTACATTTTCCAAGTTCGTCAGAATTATAACAAAATAAATTTCAAGTTGAAAACAACTAATTTAAAAAAATGAAGCCAAAATTGAAAATTAGGAAAATCTATCACTTCTAAACACAAGCATTATGTGATACGCATTTTCCGTCAACTAACTTTTAGATGATTATTTCTAAAATTATTCTCCCACAAAATGTACATAAGTATTTTATACCACCCACTAGAAAAGCTCCGCTAGAATCAATTCATCAAAAATAAATAAAAGAATAATCCCTTCATTCCCTAAAACAGAAGTAAGTTTTATAGGCGCCACTATTGCTGTACACATAACTTCCATACTACAATGAAAAGTGAGGTTGTCGGTCCACTACTCCACTTTGTGTCTTTCCAGACAACCGACAACCGAGACTGCATGACCGGTCTATTCCCTTCTCTCCTGACTATTCTACATATATATAAGTGATTACAGAATTACAGGCTCAGACATTTATTAACTTATTAACGGTAATACCGATCCTGTAGTAAGGTTCGTCAGTAAATTAAATAGTGTGCGGTGTGAATTCGGTTTTGGATCGTTAAAAAAACCTGTAAGTTGTATTTTTTAATATTTTTAATTTAAGTTTTTGGTGATTTTTGTTTTTATGAATTTTTTGCTAATGGTATGAAGCGTAGATTTTACTTCGGAAAATAATTTTAATTATAATTATTGGTAAAAGACTTGAGGAATTATAATTAAAAATTATTACCTCATAAAATAATTTTTTTTTCCTTTTAATATAATAGAAATTTTAATGGATGGAAACGAAAATCAGAATTTTTGGCCAACTATAAAATTAGTTTTTTTTTTGATAAAATGAAAATTTGCTCAACTCCACTGCTATGATCTATATCCTTTGTATTCTGTAAAATCAATTTTCTTCGCGATATGCATGCCGTTTATGTCATATGCAAGAATTTACGAACAAACCTACTTCTCGTATTAAATTACATAATATACCTATAATTAAAATAATTACACGTGTTTATCGAATCGTCCACTCAAAATGATACTTTCCATTTCACGAAAAAATTTAACGCACGCGGTTACGCTTTCGGCTCCTAAATTAATACATTTTGTTTACAATACCAACGTGCAGTCTATACGACCGGATCTAAATCTCTCGGCGCTACAATTACACACACTATAATTTCGATTAAGTAACGGTTATTGCGAAATACTGAAAAATATTATTTTTAAGGTAAGCATAATGAAAATAAACGATAAATAGGTCGTAACCTTACATTAAGAAATTGCTATATAGCAGTCAACTTGTAAAGATGGCGTGCGAGGGTGCGAGGTGAAAACGAGTTCAATGTTTTGTCTTTTCCGAGAACGATTTTCCTCTGTTTAAATTTTCTGTCTTAATGTCTATAGCAAATTCTACAAAAATATAAAAAATGCGTTTAATATCGCCAATAAGACAGGGTGGTCAGCATTAATGTAAATATACATACTTAATACATAGAAAATATCGTCAACATTCTTCGTATATTTTATTTCCCAAAATTCTAAATTCTTAGTCATTGGAATAATTAATCGTAACTTTCGATTAAATGAATATTTCAAACGGAAAAAATTCTTCGTCTCAAGTACGAACAGAAAAAATTATTTTTCGGTCGCCAGGTATGATTGGACAGATTTCCTCTATTTGTCGAATTATTCGTATGTACCTAATTTAAAAAACAAAGAAGTTATCATAAAAAATTATATTATGCATAAATTTTCATTTCATTTCGTTCAGTATCCTAAACAATCCGTCAACTGTATTTCAATGGAAATTTCTAAATTTTGATTCGACTAGACAACCGAGAAAGTCACCAATTTCATTATGATACATCGTCAATTTTAATTCATAAATTAATGCAAGTAAAAACGAAAAATCGAGAGAGATTACACGTATGAATTCTCGAACCCTTGAAATTACAATAATTAGGTAGGTAGGTCCATTATTATAACCACAGTACATGTATGTAGGTATGCATATTAATCTACACAGCATCATTTGTATGCAAATTTTGAAAATAGAGAACACAACTTTCTTGAATTCCAGTGTACAACTTTCTCAGTAAACCTAATTTAATAACGATTTAAGTAATTATACTTCATTAGTATGGATTAGTGGTAATTAAAACTTGAATAAAAGTAAAAAAAATTGAAGAAAAAAAAATTTAATTTATAGGAAGATATTCAAAGATTTCTAATTTAAAAAATATTAATTAATAAATTGATGAAAAAATTTATTACTAATATATATGTATATTTTTTTTGAATCATTATAATGAAATTTTATTTACAGCAAAATTTCAAATTTAAAGCAAATTTTTTTGCCATAATATAATTTTCATTTAAATGAACAACTATACGTATTATTGCTCTATAATTATTAATTCAACTTTCATTGAATGAAGTACATAGAATCTCGATGCCCAAATATAGGTATTTTCGCCTTTTCAAGTATCTACATTTAGGATAATACCTATTCAGGGTGTTTAGGAACCATATCTAGATATTGAGCAATATGACAAATTTGAATATTTTAGGAAGATAATTTCACATAATTCAGTTGAATTAATGAAATCTGGATCTAAGATATAGTTTATTGGAATTTTTGGCATAGTAACAAATGCCTGCTCTCTATAGGTGGTTTCGCATTACTACGGGCCACATAACAAAGAAAAATAGTTAGGCACCTACCTACCTACTACTAGGGATGGGATATCAAAATGGTAATACCGATATATATCGATGTCTTTGAATATCGATATATATCGATATCACAAAATGTATCGATATTCCAAAAAAAAAAAACAAAAAAAACGCTGGAAATATTGTTGGAGTATCTGCATTAAAATCGACTTAATTTTTATCAAATTTTTTTTTGTACCTACGTATTTTTGACGTGATTTTAGATTTAATAAAATAATTAAATAGTGAAATTTTTAATTTTTGATAATGAAAACCTTAAATTGCTATTGCACAGGTTCATGTAAATAAATGCAAAAAAATGTAGATATCGATATTGGTATATCGATATATATCGATATGTATCGCTGATATCGATATGTTTTTTTGGTCGATATTCCCATCACTACCTACTACTTACATATTTGTTTAGTCACCAGTTCTTCAGAACCCTGAAAAAGTCCCTGTGTAGTAGAGAATCAAGTCATTTCTGGTAGCAAATGAGATAATTAAAAAAAAAATTTAGTAATAAATAATACTGATGAGTTCAGTTACAACCGAACCTAACCTAATTTATTTTTTCTTAAAACTACGATCCAAAGATGTCGCATGAGTCTTGGTACTTTCAACATGCGATCATCTTCGCGCAATACAAAATCAACCAGATTCAACCTATTTATCCACATCTGAAAAAAAAAGGTTAAAACCCGATAGAAACGAACAAGGTTAATTTTCTCGTTGAAATGGTAAAGTCGTCGAATCGGCGATGCGTTAAATTTCGTCATGATTCCGATTACAATGCATTTCACAGGGCGTTGGTAATTAGTAAACCGCAATTATTTCATTTTCACTCTATTTCTGGTTAATTTGTCGCGCCAAAAACAGGATGTGACGAGTCAATAGATATTTTCACGGTTTAAATTCGTCGAGATGAAAACAAAAATTTCACCAATAAGAAACCTTGATTAACTCGAACGATTCCTTTCGTATTTTCGGCTTGGTTACCGTCGCATTTCCGTATAACGGTATTGGTGTAAAATGCATCTTTAATTTCATATCATGTCTGGTATAGAGTTTCGCAAATAGAGAATGTATTTTCAAGCTTCTAAGACAGGTAAACCATTCTTGGTTGTTGGATTTAATATACCTGCTTACAGTATATAACTCGATTTACCATCGAAGTAATAATTCTGTTATGCGCAAAAGTAATTATATGGTGTCAGAAAATCTTCCAACTCGAAACGAACGTTTTTATCGCCATTATTGTTAATTGAATTAAAATCTTATTTATTCTCGTTTAATTAGAGTTTTGGAAATTTTCATCGCAGTTCAAGGATACGTGTTCTTCATTATGGGAAACTGGTGTACCTATATTCGTTCGTATATGGCTGCAAAATGAATTATTTTTTAGAGGACATTCTTAAAAAGTTGTACAAAGGGGCAAAATTCGTACACAAAATTGTAGTTGATGAGCTACTTCATCGATTCTACATCATAAACTGAACTCAAAATTATATCGAAAAATACAAAAAGATGTTTACGCCGTCGACTCGAAAATTTCATCAATCAACAACCAAACGATCGCTCGAGTCCGAACGATTCCACGAAATTTGTTATCAACCTTGTCCACAATTAATAACGCCAATTCGCTCCTGACCCAAATATCGTTCAGTTTCGAAGGGTGTATCCACCGACGAAAACATTTATCGAGAAAAAATGACTCATAATCCATGGCCACGTACACGCCAATTCCTACTAACTAGACAATTAACACGGAGTGTAAAAAAGATTAAGAAAATTAAATAGGAACTGCAAAACCATCGACCTTGGCCTTCCCATCTTTCATCCACAAACTCATTAACACTTACTTTAAAATGTAATAGTAATCGCGTATATTTTCCGTTTAAATGAATCACACCACGTGCTAATGGACGAGCTAGTTGTAATTTTAGGCAGCTCGTTAACAATGCAAACGGAAAGTGTTATTCGTGTAGCATTAATTTGCGAGCTAATCGATCGCTGGAAGAATACCATCACAATGTAATACCATGTAACGGAAAGTAACACCGTTGGGAAGATTTCACGTTGTTGGACGAGTTTAGATAATCTGAAACCATTAAGCATTTACATTACACAATTAATTTACATTTCGTGAAGAAAATTTTTATCGGGTGATTTTTTTTCTATCCATTTAAACGTTACGTAATCGCATTAAAAAGCATCGAAGGAAACCTATCCCTCATAATTTTGAAAATCACTTATCACGGGAACTGGAAAGTTTCTAGATTTTACGACCATTAAACTCGTTTCTTACTCCTCCCCATCATTCCTCTTCGTTATTTAAATACATCGTTTTAGCCACAAAGACAATTATATTTCGTTTCCACGACTCCACGTACGAGATGGAGTTTCTCTCTTGGTAAAGTCGCCGATTTATTAGCTCTAGAAGTTCTAAATTTCAACATGAACGTAAGGTCATAACGTAGGTACATTTTAACGTTACATAAATACGATCCACCCATTAAATTAATCCTATACATATAGTTCCACGTTGGCGCGCAGCCATGAAAATTACAATCCGGAAACCACGCGTATTACAATCGAATAATACGTTTGTGATCACTTGATCGCCGCCAGCAATGATTTTTATTCCATCGAAGTAATCCTCTTTTAGTTAACAATATACGACTCATGATGCGGTAGCGAAATAACCTTTGTAAATATTGTGTAATGTAACAAAATACCCGCTTAAATATGTACGTAATTATGACGAAATTATTAACGATTTAAATAATGTCATGTATGATAAACTAGCAACAATTTCGCGTGATCAGTATGGACGTTCAAGTACATATCAGAAAGACCTAAAATATGATCCAGTATCATTAAGTGAGTTGGTCATCTGAAACTAAACGAGGTGTAGGGTTATCACGCAGATTCGCCATATAGCTCAGGGTTTTTTCAAACGTCAAGAAAAACGATGTCGCAGAGGAAGGTATACGTCAAATGAAGGCTCGAAGAGAGTCATCGTTTTTTTTTTTTTTTTTAATTCAAATGATTTGAACTTGTTTTGGAATTTGAATCTTTTTCATTTTTTCTTGCATTTAAAATTCCATTATTACAATTTTCAAAAATATTTTTTCATTTTCTAAAGTATATTAATTTTTTGAATTTCGTATCTATTATTGATAATTTATCAATTCTTTCATTTTTACTTTCGTTATTTTTTTTATGTTTTATTTTTTTTGAATTGCATCTAAAAGTTAAAATATACCCTTCAATTTTTATTTTTTATTTTTATTCACCTATTCATAATAATGATGTCCAATATGCAGTGGGTTTCAACTTCACCGTACCTCATTTGTGGTGATAGTACTCGCCAAGAACACATGAATGCTTAAAAAATATTTTAAAGATTATTTTGACTGAATAAATATTTGAAGAGGAATGCATAAAAAAAAATTACTCATAAAAAGCCTGTTTTCATCACTAATGACATCCTTGAAAATTAAACGATGTTATTTTTTTCTAAAAGATTGAAAAAATATTTCTCAAAACTCAAAAGTTTCATCAGCTGCTGGTTCTGAGAAATAAAGCAGGATTTTAGGGCTACGGATTTTGACTCTCTTAACCCTCTGATGGCACACATAAAAGTAATTTAAATTAGAAAATAAAAATTGTGCCGAGTCACTCAAGAAATTGAAATATAATATGTTATTGTGCTCCCTGAAATGCAGAATTTCATTACAAAAAAAATTGCATAATATCAAAATTGAAGGGGCAGCATACATAGGATAGAATAGAAGAATTTTTGAAAATTTCTAGCTCCTTCAATATTGAAGATAGGCAATTTGTTCTTCTATGTTTTTTTCTTGCAAATCGTTCGAACTACAACATAGCATGGTTTTATTTTCAATTTTTGCGACCTGAAAAATGCAATGAATAATTTACATAAAAATTTAGAAGTAAATCTGCCCCTTCAAAAATTTATGTATGCAACTGACACAGATTCCCAAACTGAAGAAAATTGTGGCAACGTTCAACTATGAAGGGTGCACAGGGATGAGCAGCCGGTTACGCCGGAACGCAGCGAGTTTGTATTACCGTTGGGTGAAATTCACCTATGTGTGCCAATCAAGGGTTTAGAACAATATGCAACGTGCCCAAGTGATCTTTACACACCTTTCAAATCAAGAAGTTCCTTTCTCAAAACCTTGATATAAAATTCTTGAATTTCAATAAAAAATTAGTAAGATAATAAATATTAATCTAATTACCAACTTAAATTTTCAAATTTTTACGTTCGATTAAAAAAAATTTATTTGGTAGCAAGAGGGAGGGGGGAGGGAGGTGCGAAGATCATAATTGGATGCACCAAATATTAAACTTAAGAAAGTTACAGATTATACATTTAATATATTTTTTACAAAAAGGGGAAAAAATTATTATATAAAAATAAATAAAATATGGTAAATATATTTTATGTTAAAAAATTAATATAAATAAATCAGTCCTAAAATTTGTGGAATTAATCATACAAAATTCAATTAATTTAATAATTTTAAATGCTTAAAATAAATTAATTTAAAAAAATTAATATTTCAGATTAATTTGAATAAATTTTCTACTTTTTAAATTTTTTTTTTATTTATTGATAAAAAAAACAATTATTGGCAAAATATGTACATTTAGAGCGTTATAGCCCCTTCAATGTTAAGAGTATGCTATTTGGGTAAAATTCACATGAAATTTCTTGTTATTCTCAACGAGTACTATTACCACGTAACGATTTTCCAATCCAAGTTTAAACACTTTGTATTCGCAAATCCAGTAGATAAGTGCCTATAAAAATTCTATATAAATTGATTTTTAATTTTTCAATCAATTTCTCGAAATATTAACACAATATTTCAGATTTATCATGATTGAAATATGTCAGTTTCTTTCATAACTCCTCAGATATTTAAGTAGCAGAAGCGTAATCAATGATTAAACCACGCAGGCCTCTCCCCTTCCACACCAACCTAATTTATTTACAGAACTAAAGAGAATAAATTATTGCTCATTCAGGAGAAAATTACGAAATACATCTTCTAGATGTTACGGTGGGATTTTCCTTGCAATACAAAAATCATAGATAGAATTGTTATATACTGAATAAACTGAGTTTTATTTTTTTGTAATTTTCAAAAAAAAAAAATGTTAATTAATCATTCCGAAATTTATGTAATTCATTTTCTAAAAAAAACAATTGCAACATCTTTTCCCAAAGAGAAAATTATTTTCTGGTACATCCATAGCCCACCAAAAAATCACGATTACACCGCTGCTAATTAGGTAAATTCTCACGACAAAGCACAGATGGCTCAGCCTTGATTAATCGCAAAAACGAATACATCTGGGTACCGCTTCTACCAAACCGAAATAAAGTAACAATACGTCCATATTTGAAAGACTATGCGACCATTGAGACCTGATAATAAAACAGAAATACGTCAACCTTGCGAATTGACATGAAAAGCCTTTTTTTTCAACCGTGAATAATTACACGACAACAAATCACGCATTCAAATACCCATTAGGCGGCGAAAACTCCAATCATACCGAGTCGGACTCCGCGTATAGAATTAGTTTCCCAACAATACGTAGAATTTTAATACAGAACTATTAGCGTTCAAAAACTGCTAGATAATTTGGCAACCCGCAGGTCCAATTTCGCGACGGCTATCGACCCTCTGTACGACTGGAAATCGCATGCGAGCGCATCCTTGATAAGAGGATTGACATTTCCGCCACATCGAGCTTATACTCGGTTGCGTAACTCCAAACCGGTTGCTAGACGCCGCGTGCGAAAAAAATGAATGTCGCGTATGAAATTAAAAGTATCTAAAAAAAAATTGCCACCGAATAAAAATATGGTAAAAACGTGGGTGTCCGTCAGGCGATCGTAAACTTTCACTTTTGCGCTTTCCGCGCCTCTCTCCGGTGGCTTCGTCACCCTTTGGCAACAGTGTAGCGGACAGCAAGGACTGACGGTTGCCGTTCGCGTATTTTATGTAACTCAAGGCTTTCACGATTCGATCTGTAATAATTAACGTTATGAATATTTTTTTCCAACATGTCAGCCCGTAAACACTGGGCTTAGCAAACAATACGTTTTACCGTTTGATCAAAATAATAATCGATCTACGTTGTCTTCGGGTACCACCATTGAATTGATTTCTGTCATTATTTCTATTTTCAACGTCATATGGTTTATTTTAAATCGTTGATTATGAGGGAAAAACATTAATAGAGAAAATTACCAGCAGCATGTCATATTGATGGTAAACTTCCTAGGAATAAAAAAAAATCATTTGAACAGTCATTAAATTTTTTTCAAATTAATTTTTAATTAACAAACATAATAAACTGAGATCTTCATCACATTAAAGAGTAAATGTCTAATTTAAATTATATCATACCCAAATCTGCTGAAAGGGTTGTATAAGCGTACATAGCAACTCGACGTCAAGTTTTAAATGGAGAGTCGAATTTTACAACGCCTCGTAAAAATAATCGTACGAAAATAAAGCAATAAAATTCATCTTCCCTTACCGACGAAATTTACGTAACCTATAACTCCAATACATGCGATTAATTACTTCCTACGTCTCATAATACCTGAGGAGAAAATACCAATAAACTCACGAAAAGTATTGGCTCACCATACAATACCATCGAGCACTAAAACCCAATCTCGGCACGATCGCTCACAAACCAGTTCCATCCACGTATCCACACTAGTGAAAAATTCATTGCCATTTAAAATGCATCGAATTATGCAACTGATCGCGTACTATGTGGCACATGAAAACTGCGGGACATTACAAAGTCAGTCTGATGTAACGTCTGTAGTGAAAAAAAAAATCATGCTCGGTAATTATTTTGTATATTTATATTGCGTTAAGCCATTAGAAATGTTAATTAAGGTATTTATTTATTCCGGTAAAACGATACTCCCATCTTATCTCAACATCGGGCTCTTTTATTACAACGATTGTTTACTGTGTAATTATTTAATTTACGGATTGCGCGTTTACATGAAAACAACGCTGGAAATCGGCCGGGGACAGTGGCGTTTGCGCCATCTACACATACTTTTGTTTTTTTTTACGAGCTTGTGTGGATTTAGCGACGGCGTTAATTACTTTATTAAAGATATACGCGGTGTGTTTATATATACTGGTAAATGTAGCATTGTTCTTGACAAGGTTGAAGCGACTGGTGTGTGATATTTAATTGGTAATGAGTTACGTCACTGTGATTTTTAACGCTTCGTTTGCCCGTATAAAGCTGATCTTCGTATGTAACTGCATGCGGTAGAATCTTGATAATGTTTACTTTCGTTTTGTATTAATTTCAAACGGTTGGATTCTTTTTGCAGGATAAGAAAATGTCTAGAATACTAGAAGTACTAGTAGTTCTATGCGTTTTGGCAGTCAACATCCTCGGCGCCGAAGAAAAGGCTGCTGAAGGAGAAAGGCCGAAAACCTTCCGTCGATTGATCCCAGCTGATGTGTTGAGAGGTAGGTGATTCATGCTTTCGTATGACGTGCATGAGAAATATGAGTAAATTATTACGCGCTTGAAATTTCCTGGATGAGTCCGCAGAACTAGAAGAGAATGGAAATATTTTTTAAATGTAACAAAAATGGTGAAAAAAATACGAGAAATTTTGAAAATAGAAAAGCCTAAAATTAAAGAAAAATGTTGTAGAAAAAAAAAAACCAAAAACCATGTAAGAAGAGAAAATTATGATCTCTCTGCAATAATAACATTACTAATCTACATGCCCTCATTCATTGTTCTAAATACGCTGTTTTTACAAAAAATAACTCAGTTTCTTAAACACCTTTCCTCTCTTTTACAAGATAGTCCGTCCAACATTACATCCTCCTCCATTTTTTCAGCACTCCACGCTTAATGCAGTCTAGGCAAAAAGATTACGATGCCTTTTTTCTTTCTCTTTTCTTTATTGTGCCATATACTGTAACTCAGGCCAGAGGCATATTTGCTGGAGAGTAAGGCTTAGAATTCACAGAACAAGTCCTATACTTCAAATGAAAACTAAAAAAAAAAAAAAAAAAAAAAAAAAGGAAAAAATTTGCACTTAGAGAAAAAAACAAATAACCAATAATTGCATTTACAGTCATCCACTTTCAGGCTAACCTAATCATTTATGCACTCAAAAAGGGCCTCACTCAAACATTTTTCAAACATGAATTTTAAACGTATAGCGGAATGTATTCTGATTCTTTAACACTATGCTTGCTTTATGCGAGTTCGTTTTTGTAATTTTTTTTCTTAAAATTTCTACAACCTATAAAAATATGTACTCTAATACAAAGTAAATTTCGAGGTCCTTCCTTATTTTCAATTTTATTAACTCAGACTGAAAAAAAGTACTATATGCTCGAATGAACTTAAACCTTTTTGAAGCTCATTTTAAATCTATTTAATTAATTTATTATGTTTTTATTATATTCTTCATTCAGAATATTCTCTAATAATTTTCAAAATTCAATAAAAAATTATAGCAGTCTTCAAAAAATCTACCATTCTTCCATGTCTTTGGTATGAATTCCAACACATCGTACGTAGAACGGAAGAATGAAATAAAAAGAAATGATGAAATTAAAAAATAAAATAAATATACAAAGAAATTCCACATATATAAAAATACTAGAAAATAAAATCAAAAATTAAAATAACAAATAAAAAAATGAAAATAGCAAAAAAAAATGAAAAAAAATCGTAGAACTAAAAAAAATTATAAAAAATTTCTGGAAATGAAATGAAAGTCATTTTTCATAACAGTCCTACCAACATATCACACCTATTTCGCTTCCTACGTTCAACATCCTTTTACCCACTTATTTAAAAAAAAAAAATTAAAAAAAAAAAAAAAATAATAATAATAATGAAATAAAATAAAATAAATCGCCTCCAACCCAGAACTCTACACGCGTATGATAAAAAAAAAATAAAAAAAAAATAAAATAAAAACATAGGAAAGGAACAAATGTTATAGAATTTACCCCTCTCCCCCCTCCCCTCTCAAAAAAAAGACCTACAATCAAAAACTGTGAACAAATAAATTAAAATAAAACCAAAAATAGAAATAATCGGTGGCATAGATATGAAATATGAATTTCGAATGAAGCAGAGGGCGGAGATTCATTTCGATTCCTGTACCCCAACCTAAATTTTGGCCTCTGACTATTGAGAATAAATTGATAAAAATTGAAAAATAAAACAAATATACGCATACCTGCAAGAATTAATTTTTATAAAATAATATCAGATCAGGGGCGTACCGAGGACATTCTTCAGGGAGGGGGGGGGAGAAAACCAAAAATTGCCAACTAATTTTACAATTTTACCAACTGTTGACTTTTTTTTTGTTTTTTTTTTTTTGCTCCACGAAAATAAGATGTTAAATACGATGTATGTCACAGCCTTGTTAGTCTTCAAAACATTTAAAAATAGCTGTAATAATACTGCGCAAGTGGTCAACTTTACCAACTTTACGCTAAAACTCCAAATTTACCAACTTTCCAAAAGCCAAGGGGGGAGGCTCCCCCCCCTCCCCCTACCTTTCGGCACGTCACTGTATCAGATTTTCTTTTCTCGGTATATTGCCAACATTGATGGAGGTTTCTTACGAACCAAACTTATAGGCAATATATTGTCTAGAGGCCTCTCCCAAATACCCAAAATATGTTCAACTAGCTAAAAATAGAATGTTCGAAAGAAACATAATACTTTAATGGAAAAGAGATGATGTATCCAGTGGTCTTAGCTAGGACTGATCAATGGTGGCAGTGCCGTTTTCAGAATCGCTGCTTGGAGGACGGGGGTTCAGTTCCATAAAATCAAGTGTAAAAGATAGTAAATGGTTTAAATTACCAAAAAGTTGATTTAAACACCTAAAAAAAAAAAGCTCATAAGTGGAGTTAGACATCGAAACCCCCCCCCCCCCTTAAAATGATGGAAAAGTGGGGTATTATTTTCAGGAATATAAAATTCAGCTTGGTCGGTTGCATAACCGAAAAAGTGTACGAAAAAATTTATGAATTTCATTAGAATCGATCAAACGCTATTAGAGAATCTGATTCTTAAAATCAAGGTATCTGCTCATCTCGGCCATTGACAACTGACATCAAAGAAGTCGCCATCTGGTGACCACTGTACGAATTAATGGAAAGGTGATGGTTAATTTAAAATGTATGTGTTCTTACAGCGAATTCATGAATTTCAAAAATTCGTTAAAAATCGTACCATTAACGTAAACGGCTATTTTTTTTTTCTTTCAATAATTTCAACATTCCATTTTATGAAAAAAAAATTTCCAGCATGGAGTAGTTTTAAATTTTAATGAAAATGTAAATATAATTTCACTTTCTTCAGCAGTCAAGTTATGTTGTTCAAGTATCACGTATTAAAACTTTTTTTTGAAAATTAAATAATTAAAACGTCACATTGAAAGGAAATTTGATACGATTAATTGAAAATCACATAATATCATCAATGTTTATTTCAAAACCATCA
The DNA here is from genome assembly GCA_009761765.1 of Phenacoccus solenopsis. Classification (NCBI taxonomy): domain Eukaryota; kingdom Metazoa; phylum Arthropoda; class Insecta; order Hemiptera; family Pseudococcidae; genus Phenacoccus; species Phenacoccus solenopsis. Next base: position 7,041,630 of record CM019756.1, read on the forward strand.
CCTTTTCGTTATCAAGTGTCGGGCAGAATCAAAAAAAAAAGATCCGAATCACAGATCACGAATCAAAATTAGTTTGGGATCCGAATCACGGATCACATTTTTTTATTTATTTATTTTTTTTTTTCAAATAATTTTGTAGTGTAAAATTATGAATTTGAAATATATAACTTATTAGTTGTAACTAGGGTACTAAAAGATGGGGGTAAAAATGGTCGCTGCCATATTTGTTCAGTTGTTTACATTTTTTTCTCTTATCAAGTTGAGCTGAAAAGTGGATTTGTGAACTTTCGTCTTGAAAGTTTATTTATTGTTGTGCTTTTGATACTTTTGATTAATTTATTATAAAAATTAAATCATGAACAATGCGATGAACTCTCTTTCCTGTGATATAGCCGTTGAAAGAGAAAAAAATGTAAACAACTGAACAAATATGGCGGCGACCCATTTTACCCCCATCCTTTAGTACCCTAGTTGTAACTTGTTGCTTTGAATGCTTTGTTTATTTCTTTTTTTTTGGCTTCTGAATTTGAAATTTTGAATACAAGATTCGCTGATTCGCGATTCGGATAATAGCAAAAAAGTATTCGCATCACGGATCACAGATCAATTCGATTTAATGATTCGGATCACGTTTATTCGGATCATGCCCGACCCTGTCGTTATCAGTAACAGCGCCATCTACTGGGACTGTCAGTTGTCAATTAAATCATATTATACGTTATTATTATATAATATGTAAATATAGACAAAACAAAAGTATACAATTCAATGCGATAACACAGCACAAGTACATATGTAAATGTATATAAAAAATAATACCCCATGTGATTTATTACTCCAAAATCCCTCCTTGGGGTATCCTATAATCTGTGATTTATAGGGCTGTACCTTAGTGCCTAGACGTACAGTTACTCATTTACTTCATTGTTCTGTCTATGTAAGCTATCGAAATGTATTGAATAATATTCTGATTTCGTTGTCTCAATATTCTTAATAATGAACCTGCTATCCTTCATCTCTTCATCGCCATCAACTTTTCTTGAATATACAAGTTTTTCCAATAAAATGTATTTCTCCAACTTCAACCATGTCTTCGATCTAAATAGAGACTCACAGCAAATTAAAAAAATAAAATTAAAATATTCTAAACATAAAAAATAACCAAAAACAAACACAAGTTTCCATTCTAACAATGTAAAAAAATGTCCAAAATTCTTATTGAGTAATTTTCTAGTAATTTTTGAAAAAAAAAGTATACATTGTGATTTCAAAAAACATTATCGCTCGGAACCCAATTACCTTACGACGCAGCATAGAACACCTATTCTCTTGCACACAACCAGCACACCACTGACCTAAAATCCGTATTCGGGGGGGAGGCGCTGCATCATAATTTCATAACCGTCTATTTACATACCGCTACGACAATCGCGATAAAAAAACTCGACATTACATCACAATACGTCGCAGACGTTCATCACCGCGCTGTGACATCTTACAACACCGAGCACAATACCGCCGTCTCGAAGTAGTTCAATGGGTTCATCCAGTGTAACCGCGCCACATAATACTCGGCCGTAAACATTAATCATTCGAATGCCCTCGTTAATATTCTTCATTTTACAGATTTCCCCGGCGTCTGTTTCGCGTCCACTAGATGCGCGACCGTCGAACCAGGTGAAACCTGGGAGCTGGCGCCATTCTGCGGACGTTCAACCTGCGTGAAATCGGATACCGAAGAAAGCGGCGAATACCATTTGTTCGAATTAGTAGAAGATTGCGGTCCGCTACCTAAAGCTAACCCGAAATGCAAACTTTCCGACAAAACCAACAAGACCGCTTCCTTCCCCGACTGCTGTCCGATTTTCGAATGCGAACCAGGCGTAAAACTCGAATACCCCGAAGTTCCCATTGTCAACGCCGAATCTTCCTCAAACACTACCGCCAAACCGGCTAAAGCTTAAGTCATAAGTATAAGCACAGCACCGTACAGAATCTCCAAAAATACCGCCGTCTCGCGACTTTGTAAATTGATTTTTTTTCTACATTATCAAAGCGTGTAGTATATCTCGAATGGTTTTAACTTTTAATATGTACCTTAATGTTTATTATTGTATGTACGATCGAATTGAGTGTAAATGAGTGATATTTTTTTTTCCTAAATATATTTTTAATAATTCATTTGTATATAATGTACCTATTTTTTTTTTCTTTAAAGAAAAAAATTTCCTCTAATTAGTGAGCGTACAATGAGCTTCTCATTTTTTCTTTTCTTGGTCTCCACACACTTTCTTGTGTTATAGTATTAATGAAATTATCTAATACATAAATTATAACTCTGCGATTTATTGTTTCTTTTCTGTTGCACGAAATGAAAAATAAATTATTTATAGAGTTGATTTTATGGTATTCGTGAACTCATCGCTGATCAGAGGATGAAAAATTCGACGCTTTTAATTTCTCAAAACTCGTGTTTTCAATCATGCGAATAAAGAAATGAAAAAAAAAAACATGTATAATCCTCAAGCTCGAAAATTTCCCAATAATTATTTTCGTACATTTCATTCACTCATAAGTTATTCTACCTACTTGAACATTTTTTGTTCAATTTTATCCAAGTAGAAAAATTAAATAAAAATGTAAATAAATAAAGAAAAATTTATTACCGTTCAAAAATTCCTAGTATACGAGTAAGACCGTGAGAAAGGGGACAATTGTGAAGATCGAAAGCATTATTCGTCTGATGTACCTTGGGCTAGTCAGAAATATAATATCCAAGGCCGCTTTAATCAGCACCCTTAATCCCTCCTCCCCTCTCCCCCAATATCAGGTTAGTCAAAATTTTAGTTTTTTTTTTTTTTTTTTTTTTTTACGAAAAGTAGAAATTACTTCAAAATAACATGATGAAAATTTCACCCTTTAAATTCAAATCTGAAACCCTCCGAAATGGAAGTAAGGTAAAATTTTTGAAAATTAAAAATATTCGTTTTTCTAAAATTTGGAATTTGTTATAATTATGTGTTTCTCTAAGATGAATTGATAAGCCTACAATAGCCTGAATTTTCCTATTCTTCAGACAATGTCAAACTCCTCTTCTACATCAAACTTTACTTTTCCGTGCCTCTGCCCTTTGTAGCAATGCATGGCACGTAAGTGAAGACAGATTAGTAAGTAAGTAAGTAAGTATTAAGAACGAAAAATGTCTAGCCGTCAATTTTTTAATAATTTTGAGAGATCCAAACATTTTTCAATTCTTAATTTTGATTGAAAAAAAAAAACATAAATTTAGTACATTTCTAAAAATTGATAATAATAAATAAGTAGTTCAGGCCCGTAGCCAGGGAGGGGGCAAGGGGGGGGGGCAACGCCCCACTAGAAGAATTTTTGCCCCCCTTAGAAAAATTACGCCAAAACCCCTTTTTTACTTTTTAAAATGGTCATTGACACAAAAATTAATAAATCCAGATAAATGTGTTTCAAATCGATAGTCACATTGATAAATTAACATATTTTTGAAAATTGCAATTGTATTAATATTAAATTTTGGACTCGTATTTTAATTTGAAATGTACTTTTAAAAAAATAAAAAATTATATTCATAAGTGCATTTTGAATTTGAAAATTTTTTTGGTGTTGAAAAAAAATCTGCCCCCTCCTTGCCCCCTCTAGAAAAAATCCTGGCTACGGGCCTGAAGTAATTTGAACCCTAAATTTTATAAAAAAAACTTCAGGCAGTAAATAGATAATGCAACGTAAATAATTTTATTCAAAGCGCACTAATTATTGTAATTGTGGGTGTTTGAAAAAAAAAAAAAAAATGTTCTTCATTATTCCTGTCAAATTCGTAAAAATTTGATTTTTCGGTTGTTCTTTTAATAATGAAATGAAAAAAAATAAATAAAAATTTTAATTGGTCATTGGGTCCTTTGAATTCGCACCGCGCTTATCCGACCTCAACTGAGATTGACTATTTCATGAGATGATCATGACTAATGAAACTAATCGGCTTCATGTCCATCAGAAATTCAACCAAAAATAACTTTGGAACGACATATGAGTAAGTACATCAACGGTGCATTGGTTGCATACCTTACACTACTAGGAGTTTTTTCAACTCTAAATATATTTTCTATGGCAAAAAAAAAAATATCTTACTATTGATAAATTTATGTAAAATTGTTTTGATTTTTTTTACTCGGATATGTGCTTCCACAAATTCATTAATTAGTGCAGGCAAAAAAGCTCAGGGCAGAGTACTATAATTTTAAAACTGAAAACCAAAGCTTAGTTATTCAATTTTGTAATTACCTACACCTAAGTACCTACTCACTACTTACAATGATTCGGTGTAATTTTTTCATCAATATTTAACGTATGATATCTGTTCACTGGTATTCTGCTACAATCAATAGAACAAAAATAGAACATTTTTCGAATTATTTCTTTCAGCAAATAACCTCTCTTCCACCTATTTGTAGACGAGTAAATAAACAACAAACCAAGATTTTAAAGTCCACTGATACCACAACTTGGTTACAGATAATGAATAATTATCCCAGTAGTGGTTTGCCTTTAATCAACAGGCTTCCAAATTTGGTTGCAGTCGAGATAATCGTATTCAACTTTTCTCGATGATTCGCCCTGTAAAAAAATAAATAGATGTTTAACTCATTCATATCAACGAACCGAGTAGTTTATGGTAGCTTGTGGCATTATACGCGGCACGTTTATTTTAAATATAATTTTTTCATTTAACCGCAAGTACCTAAGGTGATTTGAATTGAATCACCGGTACCTCAAATCCACTCGATTTATTTCGGTATGCAGCTTATCTCATTTCCACTCGTTGCATGTAATAAAAACGAGTTCTTCGTACTCGACGTCGAAGGTAACGATAATCATCGAAAAATCAGCTGATTAAAGCGATACCGTCGATAGACGAAATTTTGCAAGCTTCGAAATGCGACCGAAGATCGCAATCCTCCGAATAAATTGTTATCGAATAACCAGCAACGTCTTCGGCGGCCACGCACGTAATTAAATCGCATATACTAAAATACGTCATCCGCACAACAGCTCCAACGTCGCCTGTAAACACAAGCTCGTTCGTCATTTACACAATTATTACACAACAAGTTTCACTAGACTAGAACACGTTTTCATTTATAGGTATATGTAATGGTGGTCGATGTGTACAAAATGTCGAATTAATTACCAAACGAGAAATTAGTACGAACGCGATGGCGATATCTTCAATAGGCTGCTGAAAATACCGAAATTTCCCGCCGTAATTCGACTCGATTTCCTTTTATTTTTCTACGCTTATCTTATCGAAACGCTAACACGAGTGTATAGAGAAAAGTTAGATAGAAAAAACCGACGAATGTGTACGACGTACGACCTACAAGAGCGTTAACATTACGCCGCAACCGTCGCGATTACGTACAACGGGAACCATGGAAGTGCGAAACGGTAAGAATGTTAATTTTATTGTTTTTTATGGCTTATATGCGATTCTAATGGGTGTTTCGGTTTCTTATCGTGGACTAATATTTTTCTTAGGCTTGAGCAATACTTATAGTGGAACGGAAGGGATGAGTAATGTACATTATGTATTTTATTCGCCGAGAACGAAATTATTATCCTTTCATTTTTCTAAATACCTAGTTCGTAAACTTTAGTTGCAGATATTATTTCGAAATAATTCATAAACAATTAATTAGTTCTTTATCACCGGAAATCAACTTGGAAACCACTGGATACACATAAAGAGCTTCAACTTGTTTGTTTTTTTTTTTTTGTTTTTTTTTTTACCAAATTATATTGTTCTAATAAGTACTCGCATATTCGAGCTACAATGAATTAAGAAGAAAATAAATACCTACGTATTTTTTATTATTTTCTTGATAGCTATCATGAACCAAAAAAGCTGAGACCTCGCTGAAAAAAAATAAAAATAACATAAATGAAAAATTCCATAGATCCATGGGTATTATTTCTCTACAATATTGTTAAATAATTATCTAAGCTATAAAAATAAAAATAAAAATCAAACAATGCATACATTATTTTCTGTATACCCTTATCTTCGCGAAGTGAATTCTCAATTCGAATAATGACTTTTCTTTATAACCGAAAAAATTTGTTAAATTTTTTCTAATCAGAATTCACCAACGAAGTACCACTTACATCTATCACACGAGAACGCGTCACTGATAAGCGTAATTACGATAAGAATATTATTTAATTTATAATAAACATAACAACCAAACGACAGCTGATCAAATTTCCATGGCAAATAACACTTGAAAAATTTCTCTAGGACCCGGATTCGCTTCCCCGCAAGATGCCATTTTGAACGGAGAACGCGAAAAAATTCTCTACACAATATGCATCTCGCCGCAACCAGCTAAAAATAAAAGACCAGATTACTTCGCTGTGATAGACGTAGATCCGGAGAGTCCAACGTATAGTCAAGTAATTAATTAATCACTTAATAACTACATTTTGCAGGGTGTTGCAGATGTGCTGGGTAATATTTTGCCAATGGATAGTATTTGCTTTTATTTTTTTTTACGTTTTTTTTCATTTGAAAAAAAATTAAATTAAATTAATATAAAAATAAGCTAATAAAAGCTATTGAACTCATAATTCAACTATAGATTTAATCTTTTTTCTAAATTTTATTTAATTAAAATAAATTAATAAATTAGATTTCAAAAAATTAATGTTTTTAAATAATTTAATATACATGGTGTTCCGTTTCGGGCACACCACCTACAAATGGCAGACAGGTCAACTCAAGTTACATACATGTATTATGGTTTGCCTGCCTAAAAATCGGAAGGGGCCGAGATATGCGTGCTTGAAATAAAAAAATTCGTTCACAGTGATCATGAAATTGAAAAATTTATATCTTACAAACTATAAACGATAAAACTTTGCGGTTTGTTTCAGCATATGAGGTATACAGTGAAGTTTCTCTGGTGTAAAAATGGTGGGGGTAGGGGAGCTAGATGAGGAGATATGAGGAAATTAGTACCTAAAAACATGCGGAAAAAAGGGTGAATTTTTTTTAATTTTTGTAAATAACTTTTGAAATTGCCCTATCAAGATCACTCTTTAAAAATTTCCTATTGATGAGAAATGTGTCCCCTATAAAATGTGGTAGGTGTGTGCCCCTAGATAGCTTTGATAATGAGAAAAAAAATAATTGTTGAAGATTTTTTTTTTTTAAATTCATTTTGAAAATTTTTATTTCACGAACTACGAATGATAAGAAAGTGCGATTAGTTTCAACTCGTGAAGCATGCAACACATTTTCATCAATAAGAAATTTTTTAAAGAGAAGCCTTGATAAAGCAATTTCAAAAGTTATGTTCAAAAAATGAAAAAAATCACCTTATTTTCAGCAGGTTTTTCAGTACTAATTTCCTCATATCTTTTTTGGTAGTTCCCCCATCCCCACCATTTTTACACCAGAGAAACTTCACTGTATACCTCACATGCTGAAACAAACTGTTAAATTTTAACGTTTATAGTTCGTGAGATATACATTTTTCAATTTCATGATCACTGTGAACGAATTTTTTTGTTTCAAGCTCGCATATCTCGGCCCCTTCCGATTTTTAGGCAGGCAAACCATGATACATGTATGTAACTTGAATTCACCTATCTGCCATTTGTGGGTGGTGTGCCCGAAATGGAACACCCTGTGTAAAAAAAATTAATTTACAATTTATTTTAATTACTTGCTGGTATTGTAAATTCATTTTTTTCATTTACCCGATGAAAAAAATATTCTAATTAGAATTGTGAGGGTAGGGGTATAGCTTATTCCAGTGTTCTCTCAAAGGTTGGTAAATTGGTCGTTTTAGCTTCAAAAATTAAAAATAAGGTGGGTAACCTTTCTTCATTTTTTCAAGGAAGAAGAGAGGGGTGTTGAGAGGAAGTAGAAAAAGAAAAATCAATTACATTACTCGTTTAAAGGCAACGTATTTTCGTGATTATTTTTCTGAAGGGGGAGTGGGGGGAGAAGGATCGATTAAATTCATATCATTTGATATTGAACAATAAAACGGAAATTTTAATGATAGTATGACATAAAAAAAAAAGAAATAAAAAACAGTCATTGTAGCAATCAACCATTTCAAAACTGCTCTAATTAATTGAAGTTATATTAAGTAATTTGTAGATATAGGAAGGATATATGAAAGATGCGAGCAAATAAACCAATGTAAGATTGATTGAAGAGCGAGTATAGTACATGCTTAAGTACGATAGACAACTGACTAGAGAATAATTGTGTATCTCATACGTTGCTACATACGATACGGAGATAGCCTACTCTGGGAAAAACCCAACGCGTATTTATTCCTAAGCCCAATACCTATAACCTATTAACCCATTAACAAAGCTCACCTATTCCTTATTGCCTACACATTACACTGCGTGTCTAACGTTTAACCTTTGAGTACATACCCCTAGACCACTCGAACTGTAAAGAAAAATTCTGTCGATATGTAGTGAACACTCTTAGACCAAAATGCGTATGCGCATGCGCGAGTTAAAGATAACAACCTTTGACTATATACTAGATGGACCGAGTTACGTGTAGGAAAACTGCGGTGAAACATTACAGGCATCAGAGTCGGAACACTCGTTGCAATTTTATATCTTGCGCATGCCTGAAGAACTTTATCACATTCATGTTATTCTGATTTTAAGCTGTCGCCTTGCCGCACTATTAGCGCGAAATAAATTTGCGCATGCGCATTTAGAATTTAGTCACGAGTGTTCTGAGAAAATCTGTGTAATGTATCACCGTTTTTGGGTTGGCATTTGCTTATTGCTAGCTCGGTCCATCTAGTATATAGTCAAAGATAACAACAGGAGCAGCTGATACCAGTTGAACTTGTTATAGTCAACACTGGAAATAATATTGATAACTTTGAACTTGCGCGCATGCGCAGACGCATTTTAGTCTGAGAACGTTCACTTGATATCGACAGAAATTTGTGTTATTCTAAACAATGAGTTCGAGCGGTCCAGGGGTATATAGTCGAAGCGTCTAACTGATTGTTATACCCCTGAGCGCAAAATTCCATTTCATGAAAACAAATATCACCTACCTTTGTTTGGCTTAATTATGGTATAATGAATAATTTAAGACTTTGATAACTCAAATTCTATGATTTAAATAATTTTTTACTGGTAATTTGATTGATTTAAATTCATTTCTTCTAAAATCAGTGTTGCAAAATTAACTGGAATGAAACCTTGAAAGTTTAATAACATTTATAATCTTGTAAATTATGAATTAAAATCATAGAGAAATAATTATTTATGTATATCCCCTAAAAAGAAATAAAATAACGAACACTTTTTTGTGGATGAAGAGAATTTTTTTGATAATAAAGTCAATCACAGAATGATGGTAAATTCAATCTAAATCAGTTGTCGTATACTTTAGTTACCTCGAGCACAAAACTGTTGAATTTCCTACTCTGGTAAAAAAATGTTTTGATTAGATGTGTTGATAACACTGTTTCATGGCAAAGAGAAATGAACAAGAGTAAAGTTCATTTTCAATTTCTGTTTTGTTCACTTTTTTTTTCATTTCTTCATTTTGAAATAAACTTTTTCGCATTTAGGTACGTACTTATTTTCCGAAGCACCGCCTCAATGCACTCAAGTGTTCACTATTTTCGGTTGTAAAACAGTGTTACCAACATTTGTTTATCAAAGTAAGGAATTTGGCGCTGTAGTGCTCGGGATTCGATGGGTCGCACAGTATAGTACTCTTTCATTTTTATTTTCGAACCATGCGTACAGGACTTTTTAGCTGTATTCAGTGAGTACCACATAACAGCTCTCCCCTCTGCCATGCTATTGGCGAATACTTTCTCTGGCGGAAATATTGCTCAACGTAGATGGAACGTAATTTTGGAAAAATAATAAGAACTATGTTTAGGTCATCCATCGTGTCTACATGCCATATATCGGAGACGAACTGCATCACTTTGCCTGGAACGCGTGCAGCGGATGTTACGGGTCACCGGAGTACAAACGTAATAAATTAATAATTCCCGCTTTAAACAGCGATCGAATTTACATCCTTAATAACGACGATTTAAAGAAACCATTTATTGAAAAGGTAGCTCATATTATCGATCAAAAGATGTGATCTCATTTCAACTGCTCCGTTAAACGATATGTCTTCATTATATCTATACTCGTAGATCATAGAACCTGAAGAGGTCCACAAATCTGGTTTGTCCTTCTTGCATACCACTCATTGCGCTCCCACTGGCGACATCCTGATATCGGCGTTAGGCGATCCCGAGGGCAACGGAAAAGGCGATTTTTTGGTCATCGATGGAAAAACATTAGATATAAAAGGTTTTCATTAATTTCATATCGATTTTAATAAAGTGCTCGTTTTCCAAACTTTGACAAAAAAATACCAATTTTTCATAGGCACTTGGACGGTCGGCAAGACTGCTAAATTCGGCTACGATTTCTGGTACCAACCATACCACGATGTGTTAATCGCTTCCGAATGGGGTGCGCCTAAAATTATTCGCCAAGGAGTAAACGCAGCTGCGGCGAACAACGAAGGTGACTCATTTACCGCGTAATATTAATTTCCTATACTCCGTTTTCAAACCTATCTGTACAGATGCCTATGGGAGATCTCTTAATATCTATTCGTGGTCCAAGCATACTCTCCAACAAGTCATTAATTTAGGCGAAGACGGAGGCGCTCCGTTGGAAATCCGATTCCTCCATGATCCTAAAGCTGATCAGGGTTTCGTTGGGTGCGCTTTAAAAGGCAGGATATACAGGTAATTGAAAAATCTTCGTGAAAATTTCGTATCGATAACACCGGGATAAGTCATCGATCTGCTATTTGTGCAGATTTTTCCGTAAACCTGATGGCACTTGGGATGCTGAAAAATCCATCGAAATACCACTTAAAAAAGTTGAAGGCTGGTTAACGCCGGAATTACCCGGTAAAATGATTGTATTGCTTATTAACAATTACTAAAATTAATTCCAAAATTAATCGAGTAATTTGCCCCATTATAGGATTAATTTCGGATATTTTAATATCAATGGATGATAAATATTTATACTTCTCCAACTGGTTACACGGTGATATACGTCAATACGATATAACCGATCCAACCTCTCCGAAATTAGTCGGCCGGATATACCTAGGAGGTAAATTATTGAAAGATACTAATCTCAAATTGATCGACGATCCGGAAAATCAGGTACACATTTCTCTTCCAGGTATTCGTTATATCAGAGTGCAAAATTTCTTGTTTCTTGCATACGATGAAATTGGTTTTTTTTTTCAGAATTTAACTTTTTAAAGCTATTATAGAAGACATAAAATTTATCTGATTTTTTTTTGTTGGAAATTATAGAATTTCATATTTTCAAAAACTATTATTGAAATATCTAATCATAATGTGTGTCTTCTAAAAGGCGTATAAATCACATGGTAGTCTGAGTGGAATTTTGATTTTTTTTTCTCGAAAATTGGAGTAATATCGAATGAAAGGTGGATCTCAAATGACTAGGTACCAGAAATATGAGAAAAATTTGTTCTCAAAATTGATAGGCAATTTTGCCCAAATAAGGTGAAAGTTTTCAAAAATTAAAAAAAATTTAAAACAATTCATTTTTAGTCATTTAAAATGTTTGCATCGAAAATGTACTCTTGGTTGTTTGAATTAAGGTTTGAATAAGTTGAACAAATTTTTAGTTTTCAATTATTTCAAAATTTGTAGAGTATAAAATATATTTTTCAATTCTTTTAACCTCCACCAAATTTTGAGTAAGTATTTTTAAAAATAAGTAATGAGTGGATAAGACTGAATTTGAGCTATTATGTAGTTATAATATAATGTGAGGTGGATCTTACGATAAGCAGAATGAACACAACATCATCGAGCCCATATTTGTCAAGAACTGAGCTCTTGTATGAACATAAACTAAACGTACAAGTACATATGTGTGAATATAAACTCACCAATGACCAATCAAATAACAATATATACGACTCATTTTATTAAGAAATAACTCTTACTTTGAGAATTCCTGAATAAGGTAGAAAGAAATCGAGCATATTCTGCCTCCAGGTTTTGAGACAGCTCAAATTCAGCCCATATTATGCAAAAGATCATAATCACTCATTTGTTCTTTGTTTCTAAAATATACAAAATTTGGTGGGTTTCCAAAACAAAATTCAAAAAAAAAATTTGTATGTTCTCTGAATTTTGAATAATTTATGCCAATTGTATGAATTATGTAACCTCATTTCATACAGGGATTACACGATCCAGTCTACGTTAAAGGCAGAAGACTTTACGGAGCCCCTCAGATGTTCCAATTGAGCTTGGATGGGAAACGAATGTACGTCACAACATCCCTATACAGTCCTTGGGATGAAACTATATATCCTGAAACAATGACGTAAGTTTTTACGTTTTTTTGCATATTATTACTAAAAACTACTATAAATAATTTTTCAGAGAAAAATAAAATAAAAATATCGATGAATAAAATAATTCATTTTTCATTAACAGCGAAGGTGCAACTATGGTAAAATTGGACGTCAACACTGAAACTGGAGGCTTAACCTTGGACCCAGATTTCCTCGTTGATTTTGGTAAAGAACCAATGGGTCCAGCGTTGGCTCACGAAATAAGGTACCTATATTGTATATTTTTGACTCACATAGGCAAGGATAATTTTTTATTATTATAAAATATCTCTATGATGCTGGGAAAAATTCCAAGGACGCGAACATACCTTGGAAGACAGCGAGCAGATTAAATCCGCTCTAATTATAGGCCTACCTAAATCTAAAGTACTTCAATTTTAATGTATAGGTATCCCGGAGGAGACTGCACTTCTGACATATTCATGGTTGATGGATGCTGTTCACGTCAAAAATAATCAAATGTGATGTATTTTTTATAATTTTTTGTTTTAATTGCCATATTATTTTGTTACAATAAACGAATATTTTTTACCGTTTTTATTTCTTTAATCTTATTATTTCCGAGTACTTTCGCTACGTGAGAGTACCTATTTCACGGAATTTTTTTTCATCACCTTAATTGCAAAAATACGAATATTTAATTCATAAACACTACAGACAGTTCATAAAAGCAATTAATTCTGAATTCATTTCTTGTATAGCTATAAGAAAACCGCATCATTTTTTCGGTCGAAGACTTATAGTAGGTACACCGCATTGTGAGATTCGGTTAAAATACTTCCTCGATTATTTTTTAATCCATTCCGATTATACAGCAGATTAAAAGAGAATTACGTTCTTTCACTAATTAATTTTTTCATTAATTCTTTGCCGACAAACTAATACGAATTATTCAGTACCTACCGAATTCAACGGCGCAGAAAGCGTAAAAACCGTATTGTCAATAAGAAAGTGACAAGCCAAAAAACGAAAAACAACGTAAGCATCCATGTTGCGTTACTAGAGCTGAATTTTCAACAGCAGTTTGTTCAGGCTTGCACATTAAGGTGGAACGAATTTTGTTTTTTTCCGAAAATCGATGACTCTTAGGCAAAAAGAAGTTGTTAAATGCTCCTGAAAGAATGCTCAAAAAATTTCAGCCTTCTAGGTTAATATTTACCTTCTCCATATTGGGGTCAAAGTTTTGAAATTTTGATGTTTTATTCGTTATTTCGAAAAAATTATTTTTATGCCAATTGATTTTGGTTTCGAGCTATTCTTTTTGTATTGCCATTCTAAAATCATAAAAAAATTATTTATGCAGTTTTTCTCAATTTTCAGGGGTTCTAAAAATATTTTTTTAGTTTGCTATATTACTTACTTGAATTTCGCCTTTTTTCGTCTTATACTCATAATTATGATAAAATTACAAATAAATGGTACAACTACTGATTCAGCGAGTGGTATCGCTTAAACTAAGTGTTCTCTTCCTCAGGGGTCCCTAAAACATATCGTATAACATAAAAACCATGTAGATGTGCTTCTTTTACCTTTAATCTATTTGTTAATCAATAAATTCTGTCAAAAAAATTAAATAGCAAGTTTTCAACGAACGTTCAAATGATGTGATATGACAATAACGAACTTACGCGCAAACAATTATTTATTCGTGTCAGTGGCGTAGCCAGGATTTTGTCGAGGGGGGGGGGGGCAAGAACTCTTGAACAAAAAAATAGGTGTTTTTTGTTAAATTTTCTGCGGCTCAACATGCCTTGCTGGGTGGGGGGGGGGGCGGGTTGAAACATAGTAAATATTTTTTCATGGCGTATTTTGTAGTGTAGGTAATAACTGAGGTAGCGGATGTCTAATAAAAAGACTGGTAACACAAATATTTATATTCTGGTATCGAAGGTAATCATAAAAGTTTGAACTTAATAATACATAACAGATAGGTAATTAATAAAAAAAAAATACTACATAATAAGTATTACACGCTCCAATCACTCAGCTCCATTCTTCGAGATTTTGTTGTAGCGAATCTATGGATAATGCGAAATTTTTTGTGATTTAAAAATTAAAAAAAAAAGGTCATGGGGGCAATCGTCCCAGTTGCCCCCCCCCCAATGGCTACGCCACTGATTCGATGTCTAGTATAATCAGATTACTATTAAAAGGGAGGTATTCCGGAACGCAGGACTAACTTAGATCGAACAAAATTGTTTTTTTCGTTTCACAGAAAAGTCATGAACTCATGAATCATTTCTGCGAAAGTAGTGACAGCGAGTCATAATGGTAATTTCTAATACGTAGACTCGTATTTCAACATTACCTGATAATGAGTAAAGGTACAGTAGCTGTTTACAAATAATCTAAAATGCCAAAATAAAGATCTCCATCCCTTCTTTCCTTTTCAAATCAGGTAGGCTATAATAGGTATTCTTTATAAGAAAATTCAGCTAAAAATTGCGATTCAATTCATTCGAAATGAAAAACAGACTTCCATCTGGTGACTAAACAAATACTGGGGAAATTTTCATCACATTAATTACACAGCTACCCAACAACAAAAATGTTTAAACGATCATCAACACGTATCAAACTGCATACACCTATTAATGAGATCATATGACCTTTGGATTATTGGGAAATATCGAATTAACGATCTTATCGAGCAACTATACAGTTCGTAACAATAACAATGTGATGTGTGAAAAACGCGATCTGATTTTATAATACGTTTAAATTATTGTGTTTTTAAAATGTTTCCTTCGAAGCAACGTTTACTCGGTAGGTGGTAATATAAGTACACAAATTACGAGTAAAGAAAACATGTGACCAATAATACTTATTTTTCCTACACAATACCTCCACAGGGCCAATGCTACCTATACTTTACTTCCTTGTGCTACAAATCGCAGCATCAATTTCGGAGTCATGCGAAAATACGAATAAGTTTTACATCTCAATTAATAAAGAACCGGAATATTACGTACCAAAGGCTACATACATAGGTACAATTTGTTAGATAAATTATGCATTTAACGGTCGTTCAATTACTATATAACCGCAATATCTATGCAATTTCACGCAGTCGGTATCGAAAGCAACGATATCCATCCATTTACCTCATTCTCATTAACCACCGAACCCGAAGAAGAAACTCTATTAACAGCTGGTAAACCGACGGGATGGTTTCACTTGATGCCGGATGAAACGGAAGCGCAATTTAGTCCCGATCAAATTAATACTTTAGTTGAACAAAACGAGTCGCCTAAACAAAGCGTACATGCTTTATGGACCGCTCCAGCTTCAAATCAGGCCTGCCTAATGTTTAGGTAAATCCGTGTTGGTGACAAAAATGAAATTTATTCTGCACCTATAACGTGTGAATATTTTGCAGAGCTGAAATAAATTACCAAGCTAATTCGAAAATTTGCACGCAGAAGTTAACTCGTAAGTTTTGCCCACTCGATGAACAATCCGCTGTAAATCCTGATGACGAATGTTGCGCTTGCGACGAAGCTGCTTACACTGTAAGTTTATCAGCGAGTGATTGAAATATTTTTTATGATTTCTTATTCGCGTGAATTTCGATTTAGCTAACCTTCGAAGGTCTCTGGTCGCGTGAAACTCATCCTAAAAATTTTCCAGTTACTTTGCAACTGACACATTTCAGCGATATTCTCGGTTTCACGCATTCCAAAAATATAACGATGTGGGCTGAAGGCCAATACGCTACAGAAGGATTGAGACAACTCGCTGAATACGGATCAGGTTCTATCTTAGAATCAGAACTTCTGGAAAAAGTATGCATATTTTAGACTGATATATTTTATTCGCTCTTATTTCAACGATATAGCCTTTTGCAGCCACAAAACCTCCAGTGAGTTATTATTTCTAGTCCTGCATTTGTGAGAATAGCCTATAGCTGATTGATGGAGACTTTCAGTATATTGTTCAGAAATACCGAAATAATTTCTTTGAAAAAAAAACCTGTGTTGAAGTCTTTGTACTGTTTCGTCTCACTTCATAATCAGCTGCTCAAACTATATGCACATATTCTTACAATAGAATAAATTATAAATTTTTATTTAAGAAAAAACATTTGCGATCGATAATCAAAATGGCTGGACTTTGGTTTCCCAAGATGAATTCCAATACTAGCGCTACATTCCGAGTCGACAGAAGACATAATTTACTATCCCTTGGTACCATGTTAGGTAAGATAACCAGCTATTAAATAACATATGATATAAAATTCAGCCAATAGTAAACCTACCCTTCCCTAGGCCCATCACCCGATTGGTTCACCGGTATATCGAAGCTAAATTTATGCACAAAAAATTGCTCGTGGATTGAAAACAAAGTTGTAGACTTAGGATTATATGATGCTGGAACAGACAGTGGCATTTCATACATGGTAAAAAAAATAAACGGTAAAATAAATATCTGGACCAACAATAAATAATTAATATACGTGTATTTTATAATACTTAGTCTCCAGATGCTCCAACCATTCCACAAGAAAGGGTTTATCGTATCACCGGAACCTACCCGGAGGACCCAAGGGCACCATTTTACAATTTAGAGGATAACACAGTGAAACCAATCGCTAGGCTTTACCTGAAACGAGATCGAGTCATGAAAAAAACATGTGAAGAAGACAGCATGTTCGATTTCGACGAAAGCGAATCTATCGATGATAGCGAAAACGATAAGCGACGTATGACCAGTACAATGGCTCTACTGCGAAATAAATTTCAAAAGAGTATACCTAAATCCGCGTAATTTTCAGCTGAATGTCTAACAACAAATTTCACCGACTGGAGTACATGCTCATCGAGCTGTGGCAAAGGAGTTCGTATTAGAATGCGGAATTACTTGGATCCTACGAGAGCTTTGAATTCGAATTGCACTAAACGAAATGTGTTGAAAAAGTTATGCGTGGCTGATACACCTTGCCCGTAATTACCACTCGAAATGACCAGTAAATGGTCTCT
Organism: Phenacoccus solenopsis; assembly: GCA_009761765.1. Taxonomy (NCBI): domain Eukaryota; kingdom Metazoa; phylum Arthropoda; class Insecta; order Hemiptera; family Pseudococcidae; genus Phenacoccus; species Phenacoccus solenopsis. The sequence goes on from CM019756.1 coordinate 7,059,126, forward strand.
TTATGGACTTAATTATAATTTAAATACCGACCTTGATTTTAATTCCTTTGCAGAGGCGAAAAGGATGACGATAGTGCGATAATATTAGGCGACGAACATTGTAAAACCACCGGCTGGTCAGAATGGTCCGAGTGTACAGCAACTTGCGGAATAGGTATGATGACAAGAACCAGACGTTTCCTTAAGCATTCAGGATACAAGAAATGCAGACATGTTAGTGTTTTGGAAAAAAAGAAATGCATGGAACCGCCTTGCAAAACCACTGTTGCAGAAAAAGTAAATTCATTTAAATCGTCAATAAATTAACCTAGCAATTCATAGGTATCGATAACTTACTCGTATTTTTTAGGAAATATCCAACTGCACCACCACTGATTGGAGTGACTGGAGCCCTTGTACGGCGACTTGTGGAAAAGGCTTGAGAATTCGTATACGTCACTTAACCGTATCCAATAAGAACCTCTATCAGATATGCAGAAACAGCGTGAAACTGGAAGAACGTAGGGAATGTATTAGAACGAAAGAATGCGTAATTAATAAAGAAGAAGCGAATGGTATATTTTCTATGCAAATATAATTACGATTTAAGAAATGAATAGGCAAATGACGAATTTCATGATTTACAGAAATATGCCAAATGCCATCGGAAACCGGACTATGCCGAGCTCTTTTGGAACGTTGGTATTTTAATTCGGAGACGAAACAGTGCGAAAAATTCTATTATGGAGGATGTCGTGGAAACAGAAATAATTTCTTGACTATAGACGAATGTATTAAAGTTTGCTCTTCGCTTTATACATGAGGCCTATATGATTAATGATAACGTAAAAATTCACTTTTCGAAACTGTTTTGATCCCTGATGGCTATGTTTCATTGTACATTTGAGAATAACTTTGTTTTCTTGTCCAAGAAAGAAATATAAATCTATAAATTTTACTTAGCTATAGCTACTTAATTAAATTTACTAAGGGCACGGTGATCATGGCCAAATACCTACACTTATACTATACCATCAACGAACTTCAAAACTATTTCAGAATCAAAATCCCTCATAGACGCTGTAAAAATAAAAATAAAAAATTATAAATAATAATTTAATCACACAACTCAATACAACTACAATATTGAAAAATGGAGAAACAAGAATAAAAATTAAATAAAATCAAACTATTATTCAAAAGTTCACGAATTTGAAATTAAAACACTTCTCCCCTCAACTAACGAAACTTGTAATTCATAACCTAATTGGTCAATTGTGGCACAAATATGATTCAGCAAATCGCAGGCTTGTAAAAAGGTTCCTATTGTGGCGCATGCGCAGAATGTTCTACATGCTTGAACATTCAACTTTCTTATCATTTTGCTTATCAGTGGTGGAAATGAAAAAATTAAAAACTGGTGCTTTTCTCATTATTTTTCGGTTTGAATCCAAGTTTGAAATTTGAATTATATTGCTATACTGTTATTTAACCACTTAAAAAAAAAATTAAGAATATTATGTCAAATATCAAAATCATTCCATAGTCATCATTTATATAATTTATGAATTTTGTACTTTTAATTTGTTATATTATTTTGGAATTGTGAATGTTCATTAAATTGTCACTTGTTAGCATCATTTCTCGAGTTCTACAAATTACATATTGAACGAAGTATTGTTATTATTATGTGATGCAATTTCTACGAAATGATAGTTCAGAGTCTACCGAGGAATATTTACGTGTTTGTGTAAATTACATTGTGAGTCAATTCATAATTTTCTCAAAATGCATCGAAGAAAATTTGAACACAATTGGAACAGTTTTAGTTTTATACTTAATTTTATGTGGTTCCCTGTATGCGATACTTTGCAATACCACTAGATCAATATATTCGAACAAAAAAATTTCCTCAAAACGACGAATTTTATTCGTTACTAGTCATCCAGACGATGAATGTATGTTCTTTGCTCCTGCTATTTTAAGTTTATCCAATCAGCCAGATAAAAATGTATTCATATTATGTTTATCTTATGGTAAGTATTTGTATAAATATGAACATTCGATAATTCTACAATTTAATTCATGCAGGAAATTTCACTTTTTAGGAGATTACCGTAACGAAGGAAAATTGAGGAAAGACGAATTATGGAAAAGCTGTGCCATTCTTGGTATCCCTGAAAGTAACATATTTATACAAAAGTTCGTAGATTATGAATTTATGATGCATTAGTAATAAGTGGGTTTTTATCTTTTTAATATCTTGTAGTTCATATTTTTCAGACTTTCAGTATTACCAGATAATCCAAATATTACATGGAATGAAAATGTGATAGTTAATCTCGTTATCAATTACGTAGAAAAGTTCAAATTTGATGCAGTACGTAATAATTATTCCTTATTGATTTATTTCTACGAATTTTTTGAAAAATAATGAATTATAATTCACTCAGGTTGTAACTTTCGATAAAGATGGAGTTAGCGGGCATGTAAATCATAAATCCGTTTATTACGGATTAGCTCATCCAATCGCTAATCAGTCATTTCCTAACTGTAAGAGCCTATCTTCATTTAACAATCTATTCATTATTTCATCACTATGTTAAGCAGCTAATCTCAAATTTTGTTTTCAGTTTGTTCAGTATATTGTTTGGATTCGGTGAATAAATTAAGAAAGTATTCAATTATTTTTGACATTTTATTTTCTATTTGCTTTTCTTCCAATTGGTTTATTTTACCGCCATCTATGTGTCATTTGGTCAAGGTTCGTTTTTCATTATTACAAATATTAATAACGTAATTTGATATATTTCTTTTTTTGCTAATGTAATATGCTATGTTTCAGGATGCTATGAAAGCGCATCAGACACAATACTTATGGTTTCGTAAAATATATATTTGGATCTCAAGATATGCTTATATAAACACGTATTCTTTACTCAGCGCAAATGAAGCAATTTTTGATATCAATTTTAGAGATGTTTGTATTTGAAAAACAAATTCCTTAATGAAATAATTTCATGTTATCAATTTTTTTTTTACTATTCAATATTTCACAAATTTTACTAACTCAAATTTTGAGTATTCAATTATTTTATGTTTGTTATATGTTATTTCAGAAGTTACCTACCTTCTTTAACCACTTTCTTTTTAAAATTTTACAAAGTTAGAGTTGTAATTTTTTTAAAATAAATCTTGTGTTACCATACTCATATCTTATTACGAATCTTACGACAGTTTAGTAAAACTGTATTTGGAAAAGAAAAGTTTAATTGAAAATTTGTTCTGGTTGAATACTTCATTCTTCTATTGACATAAAAAATTTAATGTTAAATTCCCTATTTCATTCACAGTACGATGAAAACATCTCTTGGAAAGTAAGCGAAGAAATAGTATAATGTCGAATGATCAGGCTTGAGAAAATGCTTTGATATCTTATTAAAGGGAAAAATTATAAAAAAAGCATTCAACTTTTTCCTGTATTCTTCCACGAATATCGCATGAAATTGAATAACTTTTTTTATATTGTTCTTTGAAAATTTTTCTTGTGGGCACTATTGAGATGAATTGGAAATAGAGGGTATAAACAGAGAACATTTTGACATTTAAGGAGAGTCTTACAACAGAATTTTGCAACTTGATTTTCATGATCAAAAATCAAGATATTGATGAAAATTCAACAGCTCTGCAAAACTATTTTTCCCTTCTTCACATTTCTAAAAAAAATGAAATTCAATAATATTGTTCAAACAAGATTTTTTGCCGCAAGTAAAGCGAAACGCTCCTATTTTTCCGTTTCTTCCCCTGAAGTTTCGTAATTAGTCCTTTTGGCGAGATACCGAAAGCACTCTCTTGAATAATAATACCGAAATAAATTTGAATAATTCCATAAATTTTCTCAAAATTCTAAAATTTATTTTTGTTTTTTTTTTCGCATTATTATTTGTTTTTGAACAAACAACGTCGAAATTCTCATTTCTGGTTCCAGGTTCCAACCATGAAAAATTGATAACCTGCCGTTGTTAACATGGGGGAATAGATCGACGGTAGCATAGATGTATAGTACACCTCTCAACGTAACCAACGCACTAGGTCGCACTCCCTCTATCTATCTTAAAAACCGCTAGAGAGTGTTGCATAAAGCGAATTTTGGTACACTCTTGTTTTCCTCCTGGGAAAATGTGAATAGAAAAAATACATTATAGTTATTCATGAGAGGAAATAGTAGTGTACATTTTGTTAATTTCGCAGCGCTCTCTAGCGGTTTCTAAAATAGATAGAGGGAGTGCGACCTAGTGCGTTGGTTACATTGAGAGGTCTACTAAATATCTATGCTATCGTCGATCTATTCCCCCATGTTAACAACGGCAGGATAACGCTTATCTGTTAGAACAGAGTACGTAACATGCCATAAAAAACATTAACCGCTAAATTAAAACAGAATTTTCTCTTCATTAAGAAAAAAATACCAGTATTTTTTATTATTTATTAATCAACTTGACTCTGTATCGCTACTGCCTCACAACTGATATTGCACCTGGGTTTTCGCAATGTGTTTCAGCTTCTCATATTAGTTCCTATCTCAGTCATTAAAAATCACATTATGACAGTGAATAATGAAGAATTAACGTTGAAAATCTTTTCTATACTGCAGGATTATGAATTGTATGTAACATCCTTCTTTTCGTTCTATTCCTGAGTTAATTACGAGCTTAATGTAATACTTCATTATAGAAAAACATTCGACGTAATCCTGAAACCAGAAAACACAGGCGATTTCCCAGTAGTATGCGTAGAGCATAATCTCGGAATTGAGTCTTGGTGTGTTAAAGATCTTTTCCTATATGCGTACAATATCGTATTCAAATCCACGTCAACAGGTTCTGTTTGACAGTCATTTTTCGCTTAACAAGAAATGAATTTCGACGTATGTGAAACCCATATTTTGATAATGATTACAGATTTCTATGCTTTAGAAGCTTCCATGCTTACGATTTTATTACTAAATCCTAATATCAAAACATTATGGAATAAGAGAAGATCGCTGATACAGGATAAAAAATCTCAACCAGAGTTTGAACTTCATTTCATAAAATTAGTATTAACTTACAAACCCAAAGCACAGGATGCACTGAATTACAGAAAATGGTTATTAAACGAGCACAAAGGTATTAAAAAACTGGATATTTTAATTTCCTCGAATCCATTATTAATGCATTGTAACCAATTGCAGAAATATTGAACTTGGAATTTCTACAAAAAGAATTTCAGTTCATTCAAGATGCGGCCAGCCGACATATCAATAACCATGTTGCATGGGATTACGGAATATGGTTGCTCAAATGCGCTAGTAAAGATATCCTGGCAAAAATTCTGGTAAAATATTGGAATTTTTCTGCCAACTGGATCAACAACAATATCTCCGATTACAGCGGTCTTCATTTTCGACAATACTTAATTAAAAAATTAATCTCCTCGGATATAGTTCCGCTCATCGATTATAGTTTTAAAAAACAAATTATGTTGACGGCTCTAGAATTTTTAGGCTCTGTTTTAGAAATCTCCGATGAAAAAGTTGTCATCGAGTGTTGCCAGAAATTTGAAACTTCTGAATACAGCAGTTTCTATCTCATAGGAATTGTTTTAGCTGATTTAGAATTAAGTGAAAACTTGATCTCGTTTTATAACGATCACGAAGCATTATGGAATCATCGTCGCTTTTTATGCTATTACTTTTTATCATTTTTGCCTCGCGAAATCCCAAAAGAGAGCAGAGAGTTATTTTCTGCGTTGGTGAAAAGAATCTTAGTCTTGTCTATAAATTTGCCCGAAGTAAATGATGCTAATTTATTTGAATTTTTATTCACGAAAATTCATTATAACTTCTTGGGAAAATTTGAAAGTGAGGAAAACCAATATTCTAAAAAATATACAGAATGGTTAAAAAGATCCAAAATGTTGGGTGCTGTTAGTTGATAATTATTTATTAATTATTTATATTGATCTCAATATTTTTAAGTAGAGTATTAGTATTGCAAAGCAATGTATATTCATTTTAATTTATTTTATTGCGCAAAAATTTTCTAGAAGTGTATTTATTTAGATTCAACATTATTTTATCATTTGTGAAATTAATTAAATCATTGTGTTTTTTTTAACATCCATGTTCATATCTAACTTCAACTCAAGTTACCATAAATAATTTATATTTTTTATGTATAATAGAGTATCTTCCAAAATGCTTTTGAAAAAAATTATCTTATTAAAAAAAATACTATATTGTGTAAATATACATATTTACAATTCTCAATACAACTTAAATATTATTAATTTTGAAATACTTTCATTCAATGAAAGCAAGATATAAAATTACTCAATAAATAAATCATACATCTAATACAACATAATGTGATAAACCATTCAAGTGCAATTGTGCATCTACATTCCTTAAACATACATACAAATTATAAGAACTCAACAAATCAAATCATAAAATAATCAACAACAGATGACAACAAATATTTCAAACTAACATTTATAGGAATTCATCAAAATATATCGTTAAGATATGTAAAACTAAATTTCATTTTTGTAAAGAGAAGCTTCCGATCTGCAATGCACCATAACCTTGATAGCGTTTCCAGCTCCAGTATGAGCCGTTTCGAAGGCAGATACGACTTCTTCAATTTTATAATTATGAGTAATCAACGGCTTGACGTTAACTTTACCAGATGCCACTAAAGCTAGAGCTGTTTCGTAGCTGAAAATAATTATAAATTTTTATATTAATTTCAGGAATACAAGATATCGTTTTCATGCAGTTTTATGATACACATATAGTAACTTACTCGTTGGCATAACGAAAAACTCCTTTAATATCAACTTCTTTGGTTAGACCAATTACTAATGGGATTTTTACTTCGAATGCTCCCATACCAACAATAACCAAAGTACCGCCAGGTTTTGTTGCCTTGAAAATAGTAGATAAAATAATCGTTAAAACAAGCGACACATCAAGTTCACAAAATTCAAGTCTAATTTATCAGTGAAGGAGAGGGCTTACACAGATTAATTGCAAGGAATTCATGTTTTTAGAAAGAGTTGACTAGTAACCTACATCAGAAATACATATCTAATTTTTCAAAACTTCTTCACTCAAATTCTAGTAACTTTTCACTAAAAAATAAAATATTGCTAATATGCTGTAATGATTTTGTTGAAGAATCTTATATTCAATTATAATCATTTCATCATCAGAAATAAAAAAATAAAAAATATATAAAACATATTGAAGGTTAATGAAAATTATCACGCTTCGTAAGCACGATATTTACATATCAAATACTTACAACTTTGAGTATCTACTCGAAGCTTAAGAAAATTACCACAGATTATACCATATCAGCTGATTACTATGGGTAGTTTTGACATGTAAATAATATGATATAATACGTACACTTGAAGTCTAACAAACAATGGTAATTTATTACCATAATTTGCGTAGATATCATTTTTTACTACTTAAATATTCAGTTGATATTTGATAAAGAGCGATGTATAAAATAAGAAAAATACTAATAGGCACCTATCTAAATTATAAACAGATATAATAATTACATTGTTAATACCCTTTCAACGTTTTTATCGTTTCATAATTTCTAAAATATTAAATTCATCAATTCCAACACACCTTTGAAAAAAACACCATACAGCTTATAAGATGAACCCCTATCCTAAGATAATATTCGATATCATTAAATTTTTAACGCTAAAAATAAAATTTCTTTGATGCTAATGAAATCAACCTTTAAGCAGTGAATTTCTCTAAATCACATATTTATATTTCCTTTAATGAACTGAATAGAGAAAATTATCACGTTCGTTAAACCGCCAATTTAAATTTAACTTCGCTAAATTTTTTCTCGGATATCAAGATATAGGCAGTTAGGCACTGATCAAACATATATAGACATTTATTAGCAGCATGATCAGTTGATTTCAAAATTATTTCTTCGTTTCATATTTCAGACTAATAAAAAGACTTTTCGAAGTATACAAAATCTCGAAACTAGTTTCGTATTAATAAATCAGTTTAGAAATACGTTCGAGCCTCTCTTTTGAAACCAGTTTTCCAACTGGTTCGATATATGTACATAGGCAACTAGGCGTGTACCTTCGTTTAAATTTCGAAGTTGAAACTTGAAAAGTTGTTTTCTACGACGAGAATTTCGATATGCACTTGACGATGGAAATATCGTATAGTTCGATGAGTAAATTATTTTTCAAACTCGAAAATTGTCAACGACGTATCAAAGATATAACCGCCAGAGAAATAAGGGGTACGAGGGGTATTTTACCTTTAATCCTAATTTAATAGTTTTTTCGAATCCAGTGCAATCGATTGTGACGGTGGGAAGGTCTTCTATGGTTTCGGTGATTACTTCTTTCAAATGCTCCTCCGAATCTTCAGGTTTCACCAGTATCGTGAAATCAGCTCCGAGCTCTTCTGCAACTTTTAATCTGCTTTCGATGATATCTACGAATAAAATACTATTTTTAGAATTTTCCTTCACAAATCAAAGGTCGATTCTTCGCATAAAATAGCGAGATAATGGCCGAACAAAAACCTTCGCTTTAATCAATAAACTTTGTCGATGAACATTGACCCATTTTTTGAGTCTTCGCAATTTTATAAGGCTTTTGGGTTTAATCGCGATTACTTAATAACATATGTAAATTCTAGATAATTCCATAAGCATATTTCGCGACTTGTAATTGATAAAATGTGAGAAAAAATGATTTTGCAATTAAAACGAAATTCTTTAGTGTTATCTCAAATTGTCGGACAAAGTATAGATATACGAACTTGCTACAAATTACATATTGTTCAACCAATGCACGATTTATTGACCACAATGTACCTGTAATAGCCACTTTATAGGCTCCCATTGCTTTGGCAGTGAGCAAGGTAACTAATCCGATGGGTCCACAGCCGAGTATAAGGACCACAGAACCCGCAGTTACATCGCCACGTTTACAGGCGTGTACTCCCACCGATAAGGGTTCCAAAAGGGCGCCTTCTTCCAACGAGACATTATCTGGTAATCTGAAATAAAATACATAATTATCATCAGCTATCCATATGCAGTTGATTAAACTTTCATATTAGAAGCTTTAGAACACTTTTAATAATGAAACAAGGCCACCGAAAAGGAGAGGAAAAGGAGGCAAGCTGCTGTGAGTTTAGACATCCTGAAGGTTCTCAGAGATCGTAAATTTTTACATGAAGAAAATGCATGAAATTTTCAAAAAATTTTAGATAATAAAAAAAAAATACAAATTAATAAAATGTTCAAAAATGATATCATTTTCAAAAATGCTTAAAATTGAAAAAAATTTAATGAAAACATTTTGAAAAATAACTACAATAAAACAATAGCTCAAAAAACTGAAAAATATAAAAATCGAAAATCTCAAAAATTATCAATAATATAAAAAAAATTAATATCTAGAAAAGTTCAAAACTGAGTAAATTTTGAAATAAATAAAAAAAATTAAGAAAAATGTAATATTGTTGAAAAATGTAACGAAAGGCTTTAAAAAATTAAAAAATCTAAAAATTAAGAAGTTTAAAAATAAAAATCAATGATGAAAAAATTTTAAAATGTTAGAAAATTAAAAAAAATTAAAAATTCAATACTTAAAAAAAATGTTTAAAAACAGAAAAATCCAAAAATTTTCAAGCTGGAAAATTCAAAAAAGAAAATAATAACGACAAAAAAATCCAAAAATTTAAAAATGTTAAAAAATAAAAGTATTAAAATGAATTTTAAAAAAATGAAGAAAAATCGAATAAAAAATCGTTGAAAATACAATAAAACGTGATTAAAAAAATTCAAAATGTTAAAAACTGAAAGTTCGAAATTATAAAAAAAAAAATTAAATAATCATTCCCACATTCAAAAGGTACAAAAAAAATTCGATATTCATAACAATCATCCCACCTTACACCCAATCATAGCTTTTGTGGTGCGGTGACCACGCAATCACATAAAAATGGATGGCGAAGGGAATGAACTTCAAAAGTTCCGCTTCAATCTTCAACCCAAATATGACCGATTAATGAAATCTACGATAGCGGTCATATTCGCAACATCAACTTTAATAAATAATTAAATACAATTGGAGCGCTAATTACAACTACATTCCGAATAAATTACCTCCAATTAAAACGATTACAGATACCACATGAAAGTGCAACTTAGCCATTTTGATCCGCGAGTTTATCAAGTATATGTGAGATAAATTTGAATATTATCTTAATCTGGTAAGATAAAAGCAGCAAAACCAAGAGAGTACATTTTGGATTGGTGGATTTCGAAACACGCGTGAAATCCGGCGTGAATTTGATAACCTTTACCGGAACATGATGATGATAAAACCGTAATGGTCTCGAAAAGAGTTTATTTCTAACACATGCAGCACGTGATGATGAAAGAAAGGCGAAATTTTCGTAAAAGGGAATCTACTGCAATTTTTTCAGTTTAAAAAAAATATCAACGATGACGTAATCGCAGTAAATACGGTAATTTGGATATGTACTATAATACAATGGCCCAATATGACGACAATCATGTATGACCTTTACAATATGAGTAGAAAATGATAAAAAATCATGTTAAAACTTGAAATGTATTATCTGGTAATTTACTTGTAGCAAAAATCAGCTGGATGGACGTAGTAACGACCCATGTTACCATGGTGAGGTGGAGTGGCGCAGAATACTATGTCGGGGCATAAGTTGTATTTGCCATTTTTGCAGTATAGGCATCTTCGGCATGGTACGCCCGGTTCTATGGCAACTCTATCACCTGGACAAAATTAAACGTAGATGAATTAAATATATGGTCATGAAACACTACGATGAATATTACTAGCTGATTGAAAATTATAACGGAAGATTTAGCCCAATTATGCTTTAAAATGGACTTGAAAAAAAATACATTTTTTAATAATGAATTTTTTTTAATATGATACCAACAAGTATACATTTTAAATGAATTTTTAATGAAAACTGTAGCTATTACAGTCAACCTGAACTGTGAATAAATGGTTGGAGGGAATATTTCTTCCAGGGTATAGAAGAAACTCATATGCATTCTCAAAAAAATTTAACCCTGCTTTCCAACGTTGCCAGATTTTTAAAAAATTTTCTACTTCATTAACACAACAGTTTTGAAATAAAAATTTTCTACAAATTTCTTCAACAAATAAAAAAAATTTAAAAGTTCACACAAGGTTTTACATTTCCCATAATGTTGAAATTTTTCTGAACATCTGATAACACTGCTACCCTCGTACTGAACCTAACGAAATTAATAGGTATTTAAAGAATATATGCATCGAACCTCCTCCTCACCATTGATACATTCTGTCTACAATTTTGATTTGCACTCAGCCCAAAAACATTATACGTACCTTCCTTCAAATGTTTCACTTTATTACCAACAGCAGCAACTATTCCACTGGATTCATGTCCCATAACCATTGGCTCCTTGACGATAAAATCGGCAATGCGTCCTTTCTTCCAGTAGTGGATATCTGATCCGCAAATACCCACACAACACATTTCCAACAAGACATCTACATGTATGAGCAAAATAGGTGTATTAACAAACGTAAGAAATTTTTTTTTCAAAATGAAACCCATGTGAGTTATTTTACAAACCGTGGTCTCCGACTTCTGGTACATCACGATGTTCCTGAAACAAAGAATCGACAAAAAAATGTTTAGAACAAATGTATTAAATGAAAATTTCAATCACACGACTTCTTGAATATCAAAACTATAATAAATAAAAATTCCAATACATATAAATATTATTGATTTAAATAAAGCATGAATTATTATATAAAAATATATTAAATTAAAAATTTTTATATAAATAAAAATAACTATCATTCTAACATGATTTATAGTTGAAAAAGCTTTCAAACTCCTAAAATGAAATCAGTTTCAAAAAAATTAAGATTAAAACAATTTTTGGTAAATTAGAATTTTTTTCACGTTTCCTTCGAGATCTAAAAGTCACAATGAAAAACTACCTCCAAAATGCCTTTCAAGACTATTGGACCAACGTTCCGAATTCTAACAAATTAAAGTGTACCCATAAAACAGTAGAGCCATGGAAGTACCCCAGTCATCTCAAACGCCGAGAGGAAGTTATTATGACTCGTATACATACAGGCCACTCTCTTCTCACTCATGGCCACCTCTTAAATAGACTTCCGACGCCCTTCTGTACAACTTGCAACGTTCCAATAACAATCGCCCATATTCTTACAGAATGCCTCAAATTTAGCAATTATAGAAATACCTATTTTCCTCAACCTCAAATGGAAATCATCCTTGCTAATGATCCGGCAAAAATCACCAAAGTAATTAAATTCTTACAATCCGTTTCTCTGTACTCCACAATTTAAGATATCCAAAATAAAAACGCCTCTAGCCACAGGGCTGTACACGGCGTCAAGAAAAAAAAAAAAAAAAAAAAAAAAAAACCATATTTTGTCTTTTAAAGATTGAAAAAAATTTTAACAGTCAATTTTTTTTTAATTCAGTTTAAACCGATTAGGCATATTATTTTTCAAAAAATGTAAATTTTAAAATTTCTATTCTATTAAAAATTATTAAAGAAATGCATAATTCTAATTTTTAAACTTATAATAAAAAAAAAATATAATATATATATTATGCCACTATCTTTGTCAGGCCCTGTACTGTAGATACCAAACAAACGTTCAGAGACCCGGTCTTATTTAAAGAGCTAGAAATGCCGGCATGAGCTTTGTGAGAACCACTTCAACATAGCATGTTAGGAACCTTTAGAGGGGTAAGAAAAATTCAAAATTCACGTATACAAATAATATGCAATGGTTTTTATGAGACACGCTACAGATTTATTACTATCCTTGTCAAGCCCAGGTGGGTCTCTGTAAGACAGCACAATTTCCAGGGCTTCCCAACGTTTGTATAAAACTAAAAGCTATATATGTTCAAATATACACACAATACGGTGCCGAGACCCAAAAGGGGTTTCGCAACGTAGGATCTGGTCTGAAAAGGATGGCAGCATTTCTAAGATCACGCCCGACTTTACCGTACCATACCTATATCTCTCTATATATTAAAATCAAAATGAAATCGGTTTTGAGATGCGCGCGCATCCTTGTTTTGAATAGCAGGTATAAAAGGTATATAAAGGATAGCACGTATACAAAGGAAAAAAAGGCTGAAAATTTTAATAAAAGCCTTGTACATGCTCGAAGGGTAAGTCATAAAATTGTTTTGAGTAGCAGGTATAAAAAGTATAAAGGATAGTAGGTATAGAAAAGGAAAAAAGGTGATAAACTTCAATAAAAGCTTTGTACTTAAGCAAGAGTAAGGGTAAAGTTATAAAATTGTTTAAAATATTTTTAATTTTGAAAATTAATAGTTTAAAATTAACTTAAAATCTTAATTAATTCATATAAAAAAAATTAATGTTTCAAAATGAAAAATTATTAATATATTTATTTTTTAATTTAATAAAATTAATTTTTTTAATATTAATATTTATAATAATATTGATTAGAATTTTAAGTTATACAAAGGCATAAAGGAGAGAGCGGGGAGCCCATCCTGAAAGGAAGAAGTCTTGGTGGGGGTAACAAATGAGAATAAATTGGGTTGTGCAGTTTGTAATGTAGCAGTACTTGTCTAATAAAATGACTTTTTTGTCTTCACTTAATTTTTATTGCGAGCCCCGAAGGGGCGAGGAGGCACTAACATATATATACAATGGAATATATCGATTTTATGGCAACGCGCTCTATGAGAAAACAATTGTACGAAAAGTAGGTTTCCAATGAACTATTCCTATATAAATAATACCTAGAATGCGATCCGGCCAACTGATCTCATGATCTTGTAATAACATGTATGTGCATAAAAAGGATCTCCTTATTTTATATTCATTGCACTCGTATGTATATGCGTACATATATATTTCTTAATGAGGGTAATTCGAGTCCATTAAAACTTAAAAAATAATTCGCACTTTGAAAACCTTTAGGAGGTGAAAATCGGGCATATTCTCCTACTCTCGAGTCCTGAGAAGATCTCAAATTAAGCCCATTACCCACGTGAATAAATCACCGATTCATTATTCATTTTTGAAAATGCATAAAATTTAGATTTCAAATTGCTCCAACTCAATTTCTTGAAATTTTCAAAAATGATAAAATTAATTGTAACAAACGTTCCTATCAACTTCGGAATTTTTTTCATTTCTGAGGCTCATTTGGCAACTATTTATCCCTCTTCCTTTCCAATTTGTCACAAAACCTCGAATTTGACGTACATGAAAAAATACCTAATACAAAATTAGACCAATTAAATTCAACTACAAGGAAAAATGTCTTGGAAAAGTCTTTAATTTTGAATTAACTCGGTTCGAGTCTATTTATAAAGCATCGATCGTGGTGGATTTTCGAACATCTAGTATGTCGTTAATTAATTTGATGACGCTTTCATTCTACGTTAGTCTATATGGCGCGCAGATCACATCAATAATATAGGTTACATTTGGAGAGGGACAAAGAGGGTTAGTTGTCAAGTTGGATGTTACCGAGGTCTCCAATCAAACGAAATTATACATATATATATATTTTTAATAAATATTGATGAACGAAAAGAATTCGCGAAAAATCGATTTTTAAAATATTGCTAAAAAAAATTATGAATTAAATGAGAAAAAAAACTATTCACAAGAAAAAACACTTCGTCTAAAATGGGCTGCAAACATCTGCATACGAAGAAATGAAGGTTGGGGTGCCAATCTTTCGGTGCATTTTTTTTCGTGAATTTCGGCATCAAATTGAAAATTGAGCAATTTATTCACCATAATTTTCAATTTCTCATGATTCAGAATTTTTTTGAAATATAAAAAAATTTTCAAAACAAAATAACCACTTTCAAAAGAAGTATAGAAAACATTTGATATTTCAACCCCCATCTAGAGTTCATTTTAAGCATAATCCCGATTGGATGGGCTTCATCGAGTAAAAATTTACCAATTCAGGTAAGCTAATAAAAAATAAAAGGCAATGACTCTAGGCGTCAAAATTATTTAAGATTCTCCCGCTGATCTGATTTTAATTTTGAACTGCTTAACGCATCCAGTTGCCCACCACAAAGAGGTACTCATTAATCACTAAAATACAGCACTGACGTAAGTAGTATTTATGATACAACAAGCAACGGTTTATAAACACGCAACAAGCATAATTACTACTCATCTAACGAATGTAAATTAAAGACAAGCCCCCATGCGTCGCTTATGCGTGTAAAAATTTTATAAATGTTTCACCAATGTAAATAAATTAATACTCAAGTGTGACCATTATGTAAATTAAGTAATAGAATAAGACGCAGACATACGAGTTGAACAAAATATTTTTTTTTTTCGAAACGATGATTATTGAAATCTCACAGATTTTATATCATGTCTATGACAATGGCGTTTTTAAAAATACTTAAATAATTCGTTTACTACAATTTGCATGTAGTCGTGATAAAAAAATACCTGCTTCTGTATTTTATAAATAAAATAAAGCAAGAGGAAAAAAACCAAAGTCATTTTCATGTATGTCAATTGAAAAAATTACGACGTTTAAAAAAAACAACTTACTGCAATGTCACTCATCACGTGCTGACATTTTATCTATGGTAAGTATTGGCTTATATGGATATAAAATGTAAATGAACTAGTTGTAGTAGTTTTTCGCTTCGGTAGGAAATTTGTATTTGTTCGTTAATACCTTATAAAACGTAAATAGGCAAAAGGAGGGGGAATGAATTTTGGAAAAGCTTTACGAAAGATGTGGTTAAAAATATTTTTCTTATGGATTATATTTTCTCATTCTCTTTTAATTAATTTGGCTCTTTCTGGTCCTGACTACAAGTGTTGTGCCGAATTTGGAGTTATTTCAAAAAGTAGAGGGATGAAGACAAAGGACTAGCTAAATGACCCCCAAAACATGTGAAATTTAACCCCTCAAAGTTGAGGGTAGTACTTGCCAAATTGACGTTAAAATTTCAAAAATTACAAAAAAATTATTTTTTGATAATTTGAAATTGTAAACACCAATTTTTCTTTTTAATTTAGGGGTATAATTTTTTTTGAATTTTTTTGAAAAAGTTACTGTACAATTTACGTATCACATTGTAGAACGAACATGATTGATTTTTAGAACTCTGGAAACAAAACAGGCTTGATTTTCGCCTCGCAGGTATTTCCAAAGTATGTGTCTTATTTCTTGTTAAAACTAAAATGACGTCATTTTGAAACAAAATTGTGATATTTCGGAACACCTGCGAGCTGAAAATCGAGCATATTTTGTCTTGATTTTTTAAGTATTCAAATCAATCACATATACTTTGCATGTAACTCATAAATTACTCATTTATTATTTATTTTTGAAAATATGTAAAATTGGGTTCTTAAAAAAAAAAAATCACAGAAAAAATCAAATCGTTGAAAATTTGAAAAAGTTGCTACCTAAAATTTTTTCACATTTAACTAATAAGATACCACTTTTAAATAAAAAAAAAAAATTATGAGACTAAATTGTTTGGAATTTTTAAAATTTTGACCTCATTTTGGCAGATGCTCCAATCAACTTCGAGTATTAATATTTTTTCACGTTTTTTAAAGTTCATTTATTATCAAAATTTGAAATCTAAATTTGGTTAGAGTCTTTTCTGGAAATTCTAATCAACTGAACGAACAACACTTTGAGATTTTTGCAAGAATTTTGATGAAAGTGCTGGAGATACGAAATTCAACCTATGAGAAAATTTTACCAATTCTGCAATTTTCGATGAATCAAATTTAGTCATTCGACGTTGATAATTCAGCTAACAAAGGTACTAAATATGTAGCTACAATTCATACACATTGGATTCATCGATTAAATAAATTTTAATTAAATTACTTCCGATCCATTATCAGACGAGTTTTATGTGAAATTTGAACTTTGCTATATTTCACGAAAGTATTTAAATTTTCACACATAAACACGAGATTCGAACGGAAAATTACTCCGTTCTAGGACTTTCTGTCGATATGATAATCAAATGCTAATAAATTGCTTTCTTACGTTTTTTTATTTCTCGATTTATCAATTTGTATTGCGTTCGATTTTATTCTAAATAAAAATCTTCGATTAGATGTATCGAAATAAAATATATTTAATGAAATGTGGTAATTTCATTAAATCGCGTTTAATTATAGTACATAATGAGTTTTTATTTTAATTAAAATTCAACGAAAGACTCGAAAGTCCAATAATTCGAAAACCACCAACCCATGATTCTCCAAAGTATAGGAACGAGAATGATTACGATAAAAGGCAGATGAACTCCATGCCAATTTATTACATAAACGAAATTGCGATAAAATGCGAGAATGGCTTGTTTACGCGATAACTACGTTGAAAGGCGGTAACACCTAGGACATGATAAAACTGCGATAATTTAGAGAATAGAGAACTGGTTTGTCCTTTGTGAAAATAAAAAAAAGGCACGTGTTTATTTTTCACCTATAAGTAGATACTAGTCAGTAAGAATGTTATGGGTGTGGTGATATTTTTTGGTCAAAAGGTATTTTCAGTTTAGAAAATTGATATTTTTATCGCAAAAAAGAGACATCAAGTATATTTAACTTCATGTTATAACGTGGATATTTATCAGAATAAAATTGACACTTCATTATTTCGTTATTTTATGTAGGTACTTAAACTTATATTAAAGCTGATTTAATTTTAAAATAGTTGATAACATTGTCCTTAAAATTTACGTACTACATTTAATCAATAATTAGACTAACGAGAATATCGACTATTGTAAAAATAAATTATAAATACGAGTGAAATTTTTACTACTAATTATTCAATTAGTAGGTACCAAATCATAAGCATCATAAAAGCTAAAAAAATTTCACTTTACTCGATTTCAGAAAAAATTGATCCAATTAAATTACGTTCATTTGTATGCCAAAAAAAGAGTCAAAAATAGACAAAAAATTACTCCAACATCGTAAAACCAGAACTAAAAAAATCGTACTCACCAACTGAATATTATCGATATCGTACAGAACAGCGGATAAATTATGTTTAATTCCGGTAGCCATTTGAAAAAGTCAACTCACAGACGTAACAAAACTCAACGAACACGATTACGTTATAAGTTGAACTTAAATTTCATCGATTCTCAAGACACACTGAGACACGTTTATTTATTTAAATATAACTCGTGCACATTTATTAAGGTCAGAAATACTCACGCATGCGCACAATGTAAATTTAAAGTACACTAAGCTCGGACAGATAACCCGTTTTATTAACTTTTCCTAGCCATTTATCGCATGCGTATACGAGTTCTAGAAACTTGACAACTTTGTTTTAAAGCTCTTCGTCGCCGTTTCTCCTTGAACACCTTTGGGTGTAGAAGAGAAACACAACGTCAGCGTAAAGGCGTCTGGAAGATTTACTTCCTGATTTTATTAAGATGATAATCTCATTTTCGTAATCGTTGTCATTTACTTCGTAATTTCCTTCTATCCAGTATCGACAGTTTGAGAAAATAGATAACCTCATTACACTGACCACGTGCTGATGAATTTAATTTATTACATTATCAGTTTATTATTCATTATATAGAGATATGAGGAAAAATCTAGAATAAGTAAAATATTAAGGAAAATCCATAATATAATCAAATGAAAAGAAAAAATTTCCTGTGTAGATTTCTTTATGGAGGAGATTCGTTTTTTGGATTACATCTCGAATAGGTGCTTACGCCAGCTTATTTTTCGGACATACATATTTTCATCGATGAAAAAAAAATCTCAAGGTTATATTATAGGGAATAAAGTAGATAAAGCACAAAAAAAATGGATAAAATAATAACAGAAGTTTTATTATTGATAAAAAAAAATTAACAAACTAATTTCATACAAATCACGAATATGAATAGGTGACTGAATGTTTAATAAAAAGAATAGTTATTGAAGTCTGCCTGATTTGAGAGGAGGATGGGATGGGCGTAAGATTTAATGCTTCCTTAGCAATATTACAGAGTAACACGAAAAATTATAAAATTTGATGTAAAGATGTAGATAGTAGAACTTGAGAATATTTTTGGAACCCCTGAATATGTTGAAAAATGGTCACGGAAGGGGATCTTTATATACTTGAAATTATAAAACATTTGATTAATATGACAAATATCGAATTTTTTTGAGCATATAGAATACTTGGCCACTTCATAGCACAAAAGGATGTAGATGATAATCACTGAAAATTTGGCTAGAGAATTTTTATGATAATATTTAAAAATACTTTTTTGGATTTTCCATCTGATCCAAAATGGCAGTTCTCTGATATTTTGAGAGAGGATGGAAGAGGGGTGAAAGTTTCAACATTTTTGTTCATAACATCATACGAATGAATGAGGTGAGGACATCAACGTAACCAAATTCCAGCTCTCTAATTGAATTCAACAAGGATTCGGAGCAAGAAACAGCTTTTTGAGGAGCTTTTACTCGATAAAATTTTTTTGAATCTTTCAAAGCTTGAACATGTAAGTTTAATTGTGGATCAAAATATGTCTCTAATTTAAATAAAAAGCGATCCAGAATAGGTTACGTTCAAATTTGAGAAAAACTGAAGGAGTCACACTCTCATATTGCTAAATTTGAAAAATATGAGTTCATATAACCGCTGAAGACAGAGGAATAGTATACAGGGTGTTTCGCATAAACTCATACCCGTTCAACCCAGTGATGATACGAATGTTGTCGGTCAGTATTCAGTAGACTACACACCTGTGCGGCTAGATGCCTTGAAGTGTCCCTGATAGAAACAACGAAGTCCGTGTGAAAACCTTTACAATTTTTTCATCCTTTTGAACTGAGAAATTCACCAATAAAGGCTCTTCCTTTCTAAGAGTTCTTAAGATATTAAAAAAATTCAGAAAATTCATTTTTTTGAAAAAAAAATCAGGAAAATTAATTTTCATGAAATTTGTGAAAATTGAAAAAAACTGCCCTGATCATAGGTCTGATGCCTGTGGATGTGCATTGTGCAGTGTACACCATTACTACGTATTTCAAAACTTACACTCTAGAGGTATAGTTCATATAACAGGTTTTAATCAGTAAGTATTGCCTAATCATTTGATTGAAGGAGCATGTGTTTAAGCGAAACACATTGTATACTCTTAATCCACTTCCACAGGCCATTTCACAGGGTAGGAGGAGAGGCCATGGTTCTCCAAACGTGGTGCACTTGAACGAAAAGTTGGAAATTTTTTATTATGGTTTCATATGACAGAGTGAACACATGCTACTAAAATATTCAAATATTAACTTCCTGAAGGAATTGGAGCAAAAAGAGTACCTACTTTTGAAGAAGAAATCATATATCAGGATGTTTAGTAAATCGATCTTATCGCCTCATCAAATATACTTACAAAGCTCAAACTTTGTATCTAGGGCTGAATATGACCCTTTGAATTTAGGTCGAAAGAGGTTCAAAATATAACCAAAATGGCAATGGATCGAAATTTGAGGAAGCCTTGAGCGAGCCCTAAACTAATGAAATGCCATACTTCAAAGTGATCAGATACATTGTTTACTTATGAATCTCTTGAAAAAATATTTTTTTGCAAACGTGGCAGCCAATCTTTCAGAAGTAGGACGCAGAGGTACTTAGCATTACTTTGTAAGTAAACGTGAGAGAAAAATAGCTAATTTAAATTACTCTCCTCCCCCCCCCACCTTGATGGAGAAATTGTCACAAAATATTTTTTTACTGCGCTGATTTTTTGATTGCTGGCTTCCATATGAAGTTACGAACTGAAAACTACATTTTCAATAGGCACTGCGTTCTTCGAGTTAGCTTAGCAATTAGGAGGCAAAACATCTGTGCAAATTCAGCTTACTTTAATTTTCGTCGAATCAGAACCTAACATTAATGGACTAAGGCAATGAACTCATACTCATACGTATGAAAATGAAAACTGTTTCGATATGTTAAGTAACACTTAATTACTTTATGAGGATTGCTATCTCAGTATCTAAGAAGGAAGAAATAGTACATCGTAATAATGAGCACATGTATCATAATGAAAGATAACTACATTCATTTAATCCTTTTCGTGATGCCTTTTTAAAATGATGCAACTGATTACTGGCAATAAATTGAGGTGGGTATTGATTGAAAAAAAATATATACCTATTTAATTACATGGATGGGTATCATGGGTATATAAAAGAAGTCTCAATAATCAATCTAACGAATTTTCCAACCAGTAAGATATCACGTTCAAGTGTTTACCATGTCACTATGTTATAACGAATAATTGACCAATTAAAAAAATGAAATAATGCTTCACCTGGTTATTTTCAATTTACATGGGATTATGGTAAACAAATAAATTTTATCAGTGTTGGTTTATACATTATAGTGGTAAATAATTTAATTGTCAATCAAAATAATGAAATGTTATAATAGCAAAGAAACTGTTTACTAAAAAAATTTAATATTCTATCTAAAATCCTTACTAAAGGAAGTGAACGATTTTTATTCCCTCAAAACGAGGCATTTGTCTGCTAAGAAATATCAATGGTATATTTTCACATTGGTGAAACTGTTTTTAACTTTTGGATATAAACTATATTCGTGATGCTGAGAATAAAAATGGTTACAAAACATATCTCGTAAAACAGAATGTTAAAATGCATACGCAAATACATTTAGAAATTACAACAGATATGCTTAACTGGTATAAAAAGGAGATAAGTGTAAACGCACGAATAATTAGAAAATATTATCTTCAAAATTGAATTTTATTTTTTATGAAAAAGATAAATGGCTGACAGCTAAGTTGATGAAACGATTGATAAATAATAAAATAGCGTAAAAAGAACTACGAATCAAGATAATGTATTGACGCATTAATTCTCATTTCTGAAAAACTCAAAAACAAACAACTCCTGATTTCCAGTTATTAACGTAAGCAGTTCTGAATCAAACTGAAGGATTATTTACAGTTTTTTTTTTTTTTTTTTTTTTTTCAGAATTTCACTCAATATTTGCGACTTAATTTGCAGTTGCAAATCTCTGAATAAATGCTCCAAAAATGATAAAGGGATTACGAATTATTCTATGAATTTCTCGAAAAATTATATCGTTAAAAAAATAAATATAATTAAGATATAATTGTTCCGTTGTTTTTAGAGTTATTTACATATTCTCAAGGTAACACACAGATAAAATCATTTAATCGACACCATAAAACGATAAAAATTTGTATCAACAGCATTTACGTCTATCTTCGAAATTTTGTAGGAAAGTAAAAATGTCAATCATTTGTTTCCATATTCCAAAATTAGAAAAATAGTATTTCTTCGTTATAGAAACTAAGAATGAATTAACATTCAAAAACATATAAATTTCACGTAAAAAAATTATAACATCATCATAACATATATTTCTCAACAAAATAAATTTTACGAAGAAGTTATATAATTTTTTCCAACTTAACTACATAACATGAAACGACCCTCTGGTCTTTAGTTAAATCCAGACGTTTAAAATGATGACAAAAATGTAACAAAAAATATATATTTGACTCCATGTCAAACAAATCACATTTAAAACGTCTTCGTAACCCACAAAAAAAATATCGCGCACGTACCATGACACTACAATAATCGCAATTGGAACACAAAAATTCAAGTACGAACATCATTGTCGATGATGCTCGCTTTCTAATCGTTTTCCGTACGTCCTAGAAACTAAATTCCAAGATTCCATGAAGCGATCCATGCACATAGCGATGCATTTCTGCGATCAAAAAATTACGATTATTTGAATAGCCCGCTTCCAGAGTAAATTAAAACGACATGGTTACCTGTTCTGAACTATCTAGTGAGGCACCCGGTTTAGTGACACATTTATTGAAACACTTTTTCGTCATTTCCTAAAAAACAAACGGATACAGAAGAAATATTTGAGCATAGGAATCAGCATTTTGAGTTTTTTTTTTCAAGACCGACTCAGTGCCCACTGAATGCTCTTGATTGAGAATAGGTCAATGGATACGTACTGTTAGTAATTCTTGAGCATTAGCAATAGCTATTTGTTGCTTAACTTGATCCATCAACTCATCTTTTTGCGCTTGGGTCAAAGAGCCGCTACCTTCCATTTTATTAGTATGTAACTGATTATCTTGAATAATGGAAACTAATATATAATTTAAATCAAAGAAATCGAAAAAACACGATTTTAGGAGACTAGTACCGTAAGAATACGGATATTTTGAGATTAAAAGCAACTATGTTAATTTCTTCTGTAATTAATTTCAATCACATGGCAGCAGACAATACGAAAAAATTGATAAAATTTCATCAATCAAAATCAACGTGTTCAAGTTGAAAACTGGATCGTTCAAAATTTTTTTTTATCAATAAAAAATGACTCAATCTATTTTTCAATTTTACTTTAAAAATTCTTTTAGAAACATTTTTATGATTTTAAATTATTGAAAAGTTTATAATTTAAATCAAAAAGAAACGATAAAATCCAAAAAAAAAACGCAAAACTAACTTTTCTTTTTCCAAAATTTACCTCTACCACGAACCTATCGGCTGAATAAAGTACTATGATTTTTGCAAACAAAACATAATATGAAAACCAAAAAAGTTTACCAGGAAAAGTTCTTTATCGAATTACGAATTCGGTGTGGACTATTGAGAATAATGAAATATGAAAATTTTTCAATAATTGTTTCTTATTACGAAGGAATAGCATGAAATAATCATTAATCATCGCAACTTGTACATTTATAACAAATGTAAGTCAATCCGCAAGTCTGTTTTTCCTTTTAAATATTATTTTTTCAACGAAACTTTGACCACATTCGCTTGAAGGTAATCTGCGATGTATAATATAAAACACATTAATTCCTTAATACAAAATGCTTCGGCTAAAGTAGTATTGAATCACTTCGCTGCCTGTTCTTGCGGGTACTCATCGTGGAATAAGTTAGTCAAGTGCAAGCCAAAACGTAAGTATTAATCGTAGACTAGAAGTAAGTACTTCTTAAGTTTCGACATTGAAAACTTCATCTTTTACAGCTTGTATTCTAAAAACACATCAAGAAAACTTTATTCTACATCATCGGTCGTTTCAAACTAGTATCCCATGTTTCGCAAAGAAAGATTATTACGATATATTAGGAGTTTCGAGAAACGCCAGCGCTAAAGATATTAAAAAAGCATACTACCAGTTAGCTAAAAAATACCATCCTGATACCAATAAAAATGACCCTAATACACAAAAGAAGTTTCAAGAAGTATCCGAAGCTTACGAGGTTAGTAACTAGTTGCAATACTCATCACCAAATGGAACTTTTCATTAAACTTTTGCCGTTAGGTTTTAAGCGACGATGCCAAAAGAAAACAGTATGATGCTTGGGGAGCAACTAGTGATCAAATGGGTGGTGGAAATGCGGGTAGAGATCCTCGTCAAGGTATGGGAGCTGATGCTTGGGGACAAAGTTGGAATTTTCATTCGCAAGTTGACCCAGAGGAATTCTTTCGTAAGATATTCAACGATGGAATGTTTCATGAAAGTGAATTCAGTGACTTTACAGAATCTAGATCAGGACACGGAGGCACCAAAGAGGTAAGTCACAAATTATCCATTAATTAAACTGTGCTCGTCGATACTAAACGTTATAATTTTTACGTTCAAGGTGCACGTACAACTAACTTTTGAAGAGGCTGCTCGCGGCTGTAATAAGGAAATGTATATAAATATTGTGGATACTTGTAGACGATGCGATGGTGTGCGATCAGAACCCGGATACCCCCCGTTAAAATGTTCCTACTGTAATGGAACAGGAATGGAACAGATAACCACCGGTAAGAAACCGTGGTTCAATTTTTTTACAGATTTCCTCAAGCTTGCGACTAATAGCAATCATCTTTTGAAGGTCCCTTCGTCATGCGTACTACTTGCCGGAATTGTCGCGGTGCTAAATATGTTATTAGACATCCATGTATAGAATGTGAAGGCAAAGGCACCGTTGTTCAAAAAAAAGCTGTAGCCATAGCTGTACCTGCAGGTTAATGTTGATACTTTTAAGTAGAAAAATTTGCGTTTTCAGTTCCATATTCATTACAATTTATTTTCATACAGGTATCGAAAATGGTCAAACTGTCAGAATGACTGTCGGTAGAAAAGAAGTTTTCGTTACCTTCTCAGTGGGCAAATCAGACTACTTCCGAAGAGACGGAGCTGACATTCACACCGATGCGCAGATCTCAATAGCTCAAGCTGCGCTCGGTGGTACTATTCGTGTAACTGGATTATACGAAACACAAACTATAAATGTAAATTAATTTTCAAAGTATTCTTTTACAACATTCTAACAGAAGAAATCATTTCATTATTAGCTAAGTTTTTAATTAATAATGACAGTTATTACAATCTACTGAATTTGCATAGGAAAGGTGTGGGGAGGGGGGCTTCAAGTATATATGTATATTTTTTCGTCACATTAGCCGGTGAATCAAAAGCAAGAATAATTTTTGGATGGCTCTTTTTTTTTTCTTTTTTTTTTTTTTGATGAACATTTGACAAAGTGAAGTCAAGTAATCAGCATATTGAAATTTTGGCTTTTTTTTGGGCATATTAAATGCCTTCTACAATTTTTCACTAATGAATAATTACTATTCATCTCAAATTATTCCTCACTTTTACGCTGTACATATTTATGAAAAATTATCGAGTCCATTTTTATAAAGATGTTCCTGCCCCTTCCCCCTCCTGAATTATGTCATGGAAAAGAAAAAGGCGAACTTAGAAACCTCCCTTCGTTTATTTCCCGGTACTTGTTTCAACATCATTCAGGCTCTATAAATCAGCATATTTCAAGAATCGTTATTTTTATTGCTTTACAAAATGTATTTACAAAACTTGGAGTTTATTTGGAATCAAAATATAGCTCCTTGAATTTAGGTCAAAATGAATCCAAACTTGTAGACAGTTACATTTGAGGAAAGCTAGAGAAGCCTCAGATAGCGAAAATTTGATAAGTGTGAGCTTATTTGATTTTGTGAGCGAGAAATACTGCATTATTCTCAATTCAGTTACTTGGGTGGTTTTGAAGGAGATAATTGAGATTTTTTAGCTTCCATACTGAGTATAAGTACAAAGAGGTTAACAACATCATTTGCAAATTTAAACAGTCCTTAATCAATAAATGAACTCCAGTAATGCGGTATGGCTTCTTACCTTTTTTTCTTTTTTTTTTTTTGTAGATCGAACCAGGAACTTCTTCACATACGACTATTAGATTACCCGGACAAGGAATAAAAAAAGTAAATTCCTACGGTCATGGAGATCATTATGTTCATATAAAAATTGCCGTACCTAAAAGATTAGATGATAAACAAAAAGCCTTGTTAATGGCTTACGCTGAACTAGAACCAAATACACCGGGAGCTATTCACAATGTTTCGTATAAAAAAGATGGTAAGTTTTAGGGCTAAAAGTATTCTATTTATAATTAACAAACATCTTTAATCGCTTTAATGAATACTTGTTGAGAAACCTGATTTTGAGATGTATTATCATGCCATTTCACTATAATACATTTTCAAGAAATATAATTATATCGACGAAAAGTGTTCTTTAATAATCATTACTTTCGATTAAATTCAACTTCATACGTATTACTTTTTTATAGACAAAAGTGAAATGGCAGATAATATAAAAGCTCAAGGACCAGAAGAAGAGGAACCCAGTTTGTTTTGGAGGATAATTAATTATATATTTAGAGATCGTGGATTTAAACAATGAATGTTTCAACATTATCTGTACAATCAATGCCACTAGGTCTTAAACAATGCGTAGCTGAACCTCAAGATCTATTAGAATCGTTACGAGAAGCTTTGAACGAATCGAAAGCGGAAGAAAAGAATAAAGTTCAAAATACCAATGGCGGAAAAGCTCTTTAGTGCGGTGAAACATTTCGCGTAGCTGTTCGATGACATTGTTAATAACTTGATACCATTCCGCCATGGAGATCGTGACTTATGTAGAGTTTTCACGCTAGTTCTTGTTTCTTTTTTTTTTTTTTTTTACTATTATTCAAAATAAATGTTGTCTCAACGATTATTGAAACTATGTTTGTCAACATTTTTTATTCGAAATACGACAGTGAGTGTCGTTAGTGTTGATATTTGTGTGACCAATAAAAAAAATTCTTATGAAGTCGCTTTTTGTATACTTGAATGGTGCTGCATAAATTACGAAATATGTACACCTAAGTACACCTATATTATCATTTACAATGTTCTATTCAGGTACCGAAGAGATCGTACTTCCAAACAAAGTGAATTTATTGAACTCTTCTCTTCGAAAGGTAATGAACTTGTACTACAGGGATCAATTTCATTATCTTCAGTATATTATTACTGAAATTTCTGCTCAAGTTCAAATGCATTTTTCGAATATCAGTTTAATCTACTGAAAATTAAAACTAAAAAATAATGAAATTGGCGAAGTATAATTTTAATCGTAAACCGGTTGTATTGTTCCCAATCGTAGCTTGTGATAATCATTAATCACAATCAACTGATAAGCTCACCACACCGGATACATGTAATCCTTTCATCTATCGAAAATTTACGTTCTTTCCAGAATATAGCGTTATTTTATAAATAAAATTTCATTATAATAATGTTCTGATTCGTTAAAAAATTGATAATAAGGTGATAATTTCTTGCATGATCTTGTTCAAGGTGAATATACGAATGGAAATTGAACAGTTCATTACTTGCTTTTCGAATATTATGTTGATGTTCAAAGATTAGGAAGGAAAAAGTATTTTGATACTTTGATTTTGAAATTTAAAATGCTCGATTAAATTTCGTAATTCAGTTCGATTTCTGTGCGCAGTAAGTACGCAGGTTGTTGGTGTAGTATTAAAGTTAATGTATTCATAATTGTTCATAAAACGTATAATGTAACGCCTTTTCAACGTGATCGTGATTTACATACTTTAACTTTCGGTATTCAAATCGACTCATCGTTATGGTGAATTTCAGAGGCGAAAATATGTCCAGAGATCGTGCCAGCAAAAGGTTCTATCGAGTTGATAGCAACTACGATCTGCTGAGGTTTTTGGATAGAGGCGAAGTAGCTGCGTACCAAAATCGATGGACTTTTGAAGTAGCATGGGAAGTAGCTAATAAAGGTATGACCGATATTATTCCCTCAATAGGCGAATTTTCATCAAATTAATACCAATTTATCTCGTACTCTCTGATAGTCGGTGGAATCTACACGGTGTTGAGATCGAAAGCATTAGTATCTACAGAAGAAATGGGAAATCAGTATGTACTCCTGGGACCTTACAAAGAACACTGTGCCCGAACCGAAGTCGAAGATCTGGAATTTCCGTTTGACTCGCCTTTATATAAAGCTGTCTCTATAATGAGAGATCAAGGATATAAAGTAGCCATCATATTAATATGGAAAATAAAATATTAATGTTAATTCCAATTTTCCTATATGGATTTAATTTCACGTGTAGATTCATACCGGTACCTGGCTGGTGGACGGGAACCCGCAAGTAATTTTATTCGATATTGGATCAGCTGCTTGGAAATTAGACGAGTATAAACAAGATTTATGGACGAATACAAATATCGGTATACCTCATTTAGATATCGAAGCCAATGACGCCGTGATCCTGGGTTATCAAGTGGCTCAATTCATTCAACACGTTAGTACGATAAAATGATATAGGGGACTTATCGTCGAAGGTGTATTGAAAATCGTAAATCATTTTCTCAGTTTCATAGAGTAGCAGAAGAGGACGCTCAAATGACTCCTCGTATTGTAGCTCATTTTCACGAATGGCAAGCCGGTGTCGGATTACTGGCTCTTCGTACTTGGAAGGTTCCAGTAGCTACTGTGTTCACCACTCATGCTACGTTACTGGGACGGTATTTATGCGCTGGCAATACTGATTTTTATAATAATCTTAAAAACGTGAGTATGATCACTTGGAAGTGAAAATAAGGCAGGGTTTTGCGGCCTACCTATTGTGGAACTTGTGACCCAGAAGCTGTAGTGTATAATGTCCCTAATAAAAAACTGACCCTAATTTCGCATAGTGAGTTCTATTTTATGGGTAAAGGGGCAAAATACTTTTGAAGTTATAGTTCAAATATTATTATTTTTTTTAATGACTTAAAATATGGATCGAATTTCATGAAATAATATCTGGCCATCTGATCAATTATTATTTTCACTTGGATATTTAGGCAATTTAAAATGCATAAGCAATAAAGTAAAATTAAATCTATTAAAATCAGTATGTATCGATTATCAAAATAATCCTCATTCATTACGTTAGGTCATACTCAATCATTTAAAGCCATTAGAATATAATTCATCTTTGAACAGTGATGCCAAAAATGTTTTCATATAGCATTTTTGAGGCCTACTTATTTTCAAAGTAAGTATTTCCATGCAAAATGAGGTGGTCATTTTTTCTGTTAAATATCATATAGAACTTCTAGGCCATGAGGTTTTCGAAGTTTATAGTAGGTAGGCCCAAAACTGCACCTTATTTCCCTTTATACAGTTTATCAACATCGAATTAAGATTTAATACACCCCCATATTGCAGTTCAACGTCGACGAAGAGGCAGGAAAACGTCAAATTTATCATCGCTATTGTATGGAAAGAGCTGCCACTCATCTCGCTCATACTTTCACCACTGTCTCCGAAATTACTAGCTACGAAGCTGAGAATCTGCTGCAACGTAAACCGGACGTAATTACTCCGAATGGTCTAAATGTGATTAAATTTTCCGCTCTGCATGAGTTCCAAAATTTACACGCTACTGCCAAAGAGAAAATACACGAATTTGTGCGCGGACATTTTTACGGGTTCGGATCTTTAGCAAATTTTTATTAGGTAAAATTTATTGTTGAGAAAGCCCTTTTGAGTGGAAGGTGTGCTTACGAAGCTAACACTGTGGATGATATTGATATGAGAAGCGACTCGACATTTTTTTTTATTTTATAAAGGGCTTTTTATGAGTTTTTTTTTGTGAGGGAGGATGAGAGTTGAAAGGATTAAGGTGACATTTTAGGAAGTAATTCAGTAGGTGAAGATTTCGTTCAGAAAAGTAAAAAAATAATTTTTTTCAAGAATGAAATAAAAAAGAAAAACGTAAGCAGCCATGCTGCATTACTAGAGCTGAGTTTATATTGGGGACTTTGCCAGATTTGCAAACAATACTGTCATAATTTTATACTGGCACTTTGTATTGAGACTGCAAACCATCACCTATCTTCAAAATTATGTAAGAATTTGAATTTTGGATATGTCATATTTCTTGCCCCTACGAAACACATTAGCTTACATTAACCAAATTTAAGCCTTTTGAGACTGCTTAAACTTTCCTCACATTTCGATGATATGCTATTTGGAATTCATTTCATCCCAAATTCAAAGAGTCGTATTCTAATCCCTAAAAAAAACCGTATATACTAAGTTTAAGCTTTTTAAGTAAATGTAGTGAGGATGAAAAGGATGATTAATGAAATATAATGCCCCACCAAAAATCGTTTTTCATTATAACTCCTCTCCAAATCCACTCAGAAAGATTCAATTTTAATATAATGTTAACCTGAATTGACCTCTTGCTTATCTCCATCATATTTTCAAGACCATAACCTCCCCTCCTCTCCTCCTACATCACTTGTAAAAGTAAATTTGGAATATAGTGTCTTTTTTTTATCACCAGTAATCATATTAACATTCACATTTATTGAATTTGGGTGGTAAAGGAAGGGCTGAGTAGAGGGAGGAGCAAGGGTGGTAGATTGCCCTCGAACCCGGGTTTCTTAGAGAATTCGTAAATCTTAATTTTAGATTTAAAAAATGTTCACCATCATTGTAAGAATTTTTTCTCGTTGAAATTATTTCTAAATTTTCATTAGGTTAAAGACAAAGAATGAAAAGGGGACTCGAAAATTATTTTTGCCTCGGGGCTACTTGTGGTTCGCCGGTCCTTTGTAGAAGTCCTTCAAGTCTTTCAAATTTCATTTTTACCCGAATTCAAGAGGTCATATTCTTATTTGCAACTGATTTATGTATATTCAAAATTTGAACTTTCTAGATCGATTTGAGGAAAGAGGGTGAAAGATTCAAGAAATTTCATGACCTACCATCTCCTCTAAAACCTGTTTTTTCGCTCTGACATCTCTCTCCAATTCACTAGGGGATTAGAAATTCAAATGAATCTTTCATATGAACTCATAAACGAAAATTTTGAGGTATTTTCCCCTCCTCTACCTGGTGAGTGAACCGTCGTTTTGAGTCTAATCGAAAATCACAAAAAAAAAAATTTGGGTATTTATATGAACATTCTCAGAACAGTGTTTGAATAGTGGGAAAAAATTACACATACGTATACGTATACCAATAAGATATAACTTTGTCATGAAGACCGCCCCCCTCCCCCGATATATACTTCGACTCCTTCTTCTCCAATCACATTGACTATAGTATAAAAATCAGAGCTATAGATCTGAAGTTGGTACATTTTCACACCTGATTAAATTTAGTTACCCATGGATCGAGATTTGCCGTGATTAGACGTGAGGTCACGTTTTTTTCTTCAACATGATTCCTTATGGGAATGACTGAAAATTTTGACTATGAAAATAATGTTGAAATCTTCGAACTGATTACATTCCGATTCTTCAAACATGACGTAACGTGGTCTAATGTGAGATCACTTGTTTTTTTTTCTCTCCAGAAAGAACTTAAAATTATATTAGGATACCTAAGTTGGTAAATTACTTCGAACGTGAGGTAGCGTAATTCGATTTGATATCACTTTTTTTTGTTTAAACAACCTCAACTTCTGATCATTACAATCGTTTTCATTTAACGTGATTTGACCCGAGTGATGTATTTGTGTCGTTCGTGAACGATTCTTATGGGAGATGTTCGTGTTTGTTCAAAACTAATGCAGTCGTTTTCATCTAATGTAAGGTAACGTGATTCGACGTGAGATCACTTTTTTTGACGAAACGATCTCAAATTTCGAGAATCAGGATCATTTTCATGTAACGTGATTTAACGCGAGGTAATGTTTTTTGTGTCGTTCGTGAATGACTCATATTGGACTTATCAATATTCGTTCATTGGATATGAGCAAGGATGCGTCGTTCACTTTTGAACTGAACGAAAATCGTTCACGTTCGCGAACTTTTCCAACAAAATGAACGTGAACTGAACTGAACGAAATCAGAATTAACCTGAAAGCGAACGTGAACTGAACGCATCTTTTTTTTTTGAATGAACGAGTTTTGACCATGAACATGAACTGAACTGAACGTGTTTTTCCCTTATCCCTCAAACATGAACATAATATTTAAAACAGGGTTGGGCAGAATCCAAAAAAAAAACGTAAGCAGCCATGCCGCATTACTGGAGCTGAGTTTTTAACTGGGGCTTGTTTTGATTTAGTAATAACCTTGCTTAACCGTTCATCACTACAGGCCACACCCAATACCAAGTCTGAAAACCCCTACCCTATCCTTTCCAAAAACACTTAAGAAGTTGAATTTGGCACAAATGTAATATTTCTTGCCATGAAATAATCATGTGAACACATATTTCTCAAATTATAACTATTTGAGGGTCCTCAAATTATCTTTAAATCTTGATAATCCGCCATTTTGGATCCATTTTGACTCAAATTTAAGAGGTTATATTCTGGTTACAAACTAATCCTACACACAAAGTTTGACCATTCTAGGCCGATTTGGTGATGAGATATGGAAGATTCATGAAATTTCCTGCAGCAATTTCCCCTCCAAAAGCCGTTTTTTGCTCTAACTCCCCTCCAAAATCACTGAGGAAGCTAAAATCAAAATACGTTTGTCACTTGGGCTCATTTTATCATATGACACAGCAATAAAAAATTTTCGACCCCTCCTGTACCCCCACCACTATTTTAGGTTGATAACCCCGCCTTCCCCCTCCAACATCATGTATGGAAGTGAATTCGGGATATAGTATACAACTTATCCCCAATAACCATATGAATTCATATTAATTACATTTTTACCAACTTGAGGCTCCTCAAGCTCTACTCAAAATTTTGATAATCCGCCATTTTGAATCCATTTTGATCCAAATTCAAGAGGTCATATTGTGGTCACCAACTAACCTCACACACAAAATTTGACCTCTTTAACTTGATTTGGTGGGGAGATATGGAAGATTCAAGAAATTTCATGACTCAAAACTTCCTCAAAAAGCCGTTTTTTGATCTAACTCCTCTCAATATGCACTTAGAAGCTGAAATTTGGATATGTTAGTATCCGTGACTCACTCTTTCATATGAAATCAAAAACGAAAAATTTGAGCTATTTGCCCCTTCTCCAGCCCCCCTCAAAATTTGAGTGATCCGCCATTTTGAAATTTATCGAAAAAACAAAAAAACTATTTTTGCGCATTTTCAAGAAGAGTCTCTCACCAAATTTTGAGCGAATTTTATGAATACTCGCCGGCGCTACGCGTGGGGGAAAAAAAATATATATATATATACCAAAAAGTTGGACATTTGCCAGATGATTACAAATGGTCTGAAACGCAAAGATTTGAAGACCCCACCCTCCCCCGACCTTCCCTTCCCAAATCAGGTAGGCTGTAATAGCTATCGTTTTGTTAAAAACTCAGCTAAAAAAATGATTCGTATCCGAATCCGGATCCAGTACAATAATCTTCGAATCAATTGACGAATCACGAATCCTTGCTAAAATGGACGTGAAAAATGAATCGAATCCGAATCACGAATCCACCCATCGGATTTGTGGATTCGAATCCAATTTTCGAATCATGAATCCTTCGCAAATCCAACTTTTTCTTCTATTTATGTGTTGCCTCACCGATGAGAAGGAATACAAAACGTAGAAAACTCTTAGACTAAAAAAGTAGTTCATTACAAAAAATTTGTTGAAAAATGAAAAAATAAGAATAGGAATAAGATACGCGTGCGAAGAAAATTCAGTTACTGGTGACGTTTTCTTCAACGTTAACCGGCAAACGCTTATTTTTTTGGATTCGTGATTCGCTACATGATTCCTCGGAAGTGAATCGAATCATTTCACGAATCCTTAATGGATTCGATTCCTTAATTCTCGAATCCTCAAATCCACTAAAAAAAAGGAATCGAATACGAATCAAGAATCAAAAATTTCGGATTCGAATCCTGCCCAACCCTGATTTAAAAGCCAAAGTTGCTACTGTTTTTTTTTTTTTTTTTTTTTAGTGAACGTAATGAAAATCGTTCACGTTCGTGAACTTTTGCCACGAATTGAACTGAACGAGAACAAAATAACTACGAACGCGAACTGAACGTAGCTATTTTTTTAAATGAACGTGACCTGAACTAAACGTCATAATTTTATTTTCAAAATGAACCGAACGTGAACGCGTTCACGAACGACGCAACCCTGGATATGAGTTGTTCGCGAACGACTCTTTTTGTCTTCGACTCCATTATTCCAGTGAATGTAAAATAGTACTTGACAGTGAGGTTTACTCTTGAAATATATATTTTTTATTTTTTTATTTTTTTTTTATTTTTTTTTTTTGCTTAGCTGACGAAATGATCATCGTTTTTTTATTCGTTCGCAGGCATTATAATTTCGATTTGGAAAAAACCTTGTACTTCTTCACGGCCGGTCGTTACGAGTTCAGTAACAAAGGAGCCGATATATTTATAGAATCGTTGGCCAGATTGAATCATTACTTAAAGGTAAAACACGTGGCCATAAATGCCACAGCAAGAAATCGTATAAAAGTCAATGTACGATAAATATAGATTTCCGTCATATGCACGAGTATCCGAATACATTAATTAAGAAAAATCGTCGATTACCGAGCTACAGCTCGAAAATTTTCTCCTATATACATCGCTCATATATACCAGTTGAATAAAAAAAATATTAATCGCTGAAAAGATAAGATATGATACGCGTAAATTTACCTTAAGCACAATTTTCTGCTTTTTTAACCTTTAAAATTTTTTATCGCGTTGCAAGCGTATTAATTTATATTTCTAATTTTAGGCCGCTGGCTCAGATACCACCGTCGTCGCCATATTAATATTTCCCGCCAAAACGAATAATTTCAATGTAGAAAGTTTAAGAGGTCACGCTGTCACGAAAAGTTTACGAGATGCATTGACTGAGATACAAATTAAAATGAGTAAAAGAATGTACGAAATATGCCTAAGGTTAGTACTTCGGTTCCCATTTAATGTGAATAACGAAAGATGGAAATTTTCATCGAGTTATAATCTCGTAGAGGGAAGATGCCTGATCCCGAAGAGCTGTTATCGAAGGATGACAAAGTGCGAATTAAACGCTGCCTTTATGCCTTACAAAGAGATGGTTTACCTCCTATAACCACTCATAACGTTATCGATGATTGGAGCGACCCGATATTGAATTCTATTCGTAGATGCCAGTTGTTCAATACCGTCCATGATAGAGTGAAAGTAGGTTTTGCCATTTTTCTCGCGTAATTTCTCCTCGTTTTCGTTGTTGTTGTTGTTTTTTTTTAGTAATACTTTTGTACACTTTTTAACAAGCTCGCGTGAGGGTTTTCTATTTGTAAGTATATGATTGAGAATACCGATAGGTTTGTTAGGAAAATATTTACGAGTTTTTGAAATTCGCAGGTTGTATTCCATCCGGAATTCTTGAGCTCGACGAATCCTCTGTTCGGTCTCGATTACGAAGAATTTATACGGGGTTGCCATCTGGGCGTGTTTCCCAGTTACTATGAGCCATGGGGGTATACTCCGGCAGAGTGCACTGTTATGGGTATTCCATCGATTACAACCAATTTATCGGGTACGTAATAAGTTGGGCGGATTTTTGATTTTAATGGAAAAGGGCAAGAGGTGGTAGATAGTAGTCGAAATAACTTCGAAAAAATTCAGCAATCCAACTTAATAGAGATTTTTATTGAATAATTGATCAAGTCATAAGCCAAAAAAGCATTTATTTTTAATTGCATTTATTTTTTTTTTTTTTCAAGAATGTCTAGTATATAGCCTAGCAAATAACATGCCAACAGTTCTCATTGGTAAGTAAAGGGCGAAGTCTATAGGCAAGTTCAAGCACTTCCTTGGTCCCCTTAAAATTTAATAAAATTTTGAAATACTCTACAGTCTGAAAGTAATCTCTCACACTTTTAGTTTACTTTACCTCAAAGCCATTTGAAAAGTGTTTCAAATTATCTCATGATATCAAAAATCATAAATATTCATGTAGATAACGATAATCAAAATTAAAATCATAAAATTAAATAAAATAAATTTATTAAAAAATAATAAATCTATTTTAATTTTAAAAACTAATAAACCTTTTAGCCTCCAATTCCAGCGGGTGGGAGATGTGTTGTAAAACATGTATTTAGTATTTTAATTTTAATTTGAACCCATTGTAAGCAATAATAATCTGAGTTAGATGAAGACATTTATTTTTTCTCTCTATTTGTATGGTATACCCCTTTGACTATATACTAGATGGACCGAGCTAGCAACAAACAAATGCCAACCCAAAAACGGTGATACATTACACAGTTTTTCTCAGAACACTCGTGACTAAACTCTAAATGCGCATGCGCAAATTTATTTCGCGCTAATAGTGCGGCAAGGGGACATCGATAGTACTGTTTAAAATCAGAATAACATGAATGTGATAAAGGACTTCAGGCATGCGCAAGATATAAAGTTGCAACGAGTGTTCCGACTCTGATGCATGTAATGTTTCACCGCAGTTTTCCTACACGTAACTCGGTCCATTTAGTATATAGTCAAAGGTATACCCCTACCTTCTTAACTTTCTAAAGATAACTGTTCGAAAATTGTTTTGAAAAAAATTTTTTTTTGTGAGGAATTTTCCAAAAATTTCAACTCTAGGCTTATTATGACCTGCACAAAAATGTTTTATAAAAAATAGACGGAAAATTTGGAATGAACGCCACCAAAAAAAAAAAAAAAATTGCTGATTTATTTAAATATTTTGGGGACCTCTGAATATGGTAGAAAATAATATTGCATATTTTTTTGGTATCATGGAGATAAAATACAAGTATTCTGACGAAAAAATAATTTATAAAAAATATTTATTAATAGCATTAGAAAAAATTTAATATTTATTTTAATATTATTAAATGAATAAATGATATAATTTTTTTCATTGAAATTAAATGCCAATAAATGAATTCTTTAATCAAATAATATTTTAATGATTAAATTCACATGATATAATATTGTTATTTTAGATGAAATTAATAATTAAAAAATTGATTAAAACTGTTAAAAAGAATTAATTTACATGTAATTATGTAATCAGAAAAATTTTGCATTTTTCAAATTTTTCAAACTTTGATTATCTTTTTTTTTTATTAACATATACTTATTTTTTAATTTTATTAATAATAAAAATATATTTTTTATAAATTTAACACCTAAAAATACACCAACTATTTTAATCTTTTTCATTAATTTAATTGAATTAAATAGATTTTTCATTCAAATCATTACTCTTTCTATACGTTTAATAATTAATATAAACAATTATCTAATAAATTATATAAATAAATTTTTAAAAATAACTAAAATTTTTTTTAATAATTTTTATTTTATCAGAATTAATGATTTTTATAACTTTCTTTCATGTTAATTTTTCTTTTTCTCTATTTAATAATTTTATCCTATTATGGGGAGAATCGGAATAGTAAATATTGTCCTTGAGAGCTGAAAATTTTTGAGTTATTAATTTTCGAAAAAAAATATGATCCACTTTACTATCCATCGATCAATGGAGACTATTGATAATGCTATTTATGAGGCTTTTGTCCATCATCTAGAGAATTTCTGTCATATTTGGATCAAGTATCGAAATAGAATCAAAGGGATTCTTAGTACGAATGTTAGTATTATTTTCCTTATCAGTTTGCTAAAAAAAGCTTCAATTTGGGAAGAATCCATCCCCTTAGTAGGCCCCCCTTTCGAATAGAGGTTTGGAGTTTATCTCGTGAAATTATGAACTTACGTGAAAAAGATTTTATTACAAAATTATTCTAATTTGGATTTCCTGAAAAAATGACTGTATTGTTGTAATGAGTAGGCAGCGTTTCGCAATGTTACCTCATTAAAAAAATTAAAATAAATTTTTTCACAAAGAATAATATGTTTGTTTAAAATAACTAGTACTAAATTACTGACGTAATAATTTTAATGATGTAGTATGAAAATGAGTTATGTGTGAACCACGAGAAGGGAGAAGAAGGAGAGCTTGAATTCGAATTATGACTTTCAAGTGTTGTTGTTTAATTTTGAAAATACCTAAAATAATGTTTTTTTTTTTTTTAATAATTATATTGATTTTTTTTTCAACTATAAATTAATTTTTTTCATAATTAATTTTTATTCAATTTGAAAAATAATTTTATGTGAGATAACTTTTTGAAAAAAATTTAAAAACTTTTTTTTAAATATCTTTATTTCTAGTCGCTCGGCGACTTGGCCATTTGCGACGAATATACATGTTTATATGATGAAGGAAATTACATGTCACAACAGTTTATATTTTCTAAATTCGAAAGAATTGGCTGCTGAAATGTTTTTTAGTCTTTGGACGACAAATTATGACATAAGAATGTAAAAAAAAAAATTTGATTGCCCGAACATTCATTTTTTTTTAATTTCAAATTTTATAAACCTTCGACTTTTGTTATTTTGGAAAATCTAAAAATTGAGTTTGGAGGCTGAAATTTTTATGAGCTTCGTTTGAGTTCATTTAAGAAATATTGTGACCACTTTTGCACCAACTTTTTGTTGTAAAAAAATATATAATAATGTCTAAAATGTTTCTATCCTTTGTACAATAAAATATGACCAAGAACGTAAGAAAATCGAAATTATATGAAAATCCAATTTCTAAAACTTCATACTTATTTTGGTGAAAGCTTCCATCAAGTTTGAAGCTTGATTTTTTTTTACGGTTTTTTATCACGAATGAAACCTCTTTCAATTACAAAACAAAAATCAGTCCACTCTTTGTTGATAAATGTAATTTATATCGTAAAAATTTCTCTCTTCATATGTTTGCTTTACAGGATTCGGATGCTTCATGCAAGAACACATCGCCGATCCTATGAGTTATGGTATTTACGTGGTAGACAGAAGGTACATCGGCTTAGAGGATTCGATTAGACAACTAGCTCAATACATGTTCGATTTCACGCGTCTTTCCAGAAGGCAAAGAGTCATCCAAAGAAACCGTACAGAACGTCTGAGCGATTTGCTAGACTGGCGAAATTTAGGCTCGGTATTTCTATCGATTTCAACCACCGGTGGCTGCATTAAATTCGTATCTGTGAATTAATAATCATCGTGCTTTACAGTTTTACAGGTTAGCTCGTGTGCGAGCTTTACAAAGCGTATTTCCTGATTTCACGATGGATGACGAAGCAGAACTTTACAGAGAGAAGAACTTCCGCTATCCAAGGCCTTATTCTGAACCTCCATCGCCTACCAGCAGCCGTCCTACTACACCTGGTACTTCGATTCGCGGCTCCGATGATGAAGAAGATGAGGTTGATGAAGAAAATGAGGTAAATATGGAAAAAACAAAGACTTCACTAGTACGAATAATTATTCCTTGAAGATTGCTAAAAAAATATTCTAATTTTTCATCTAACTATTCGATGCTGTTGGTTTTGATATGTAATTACCAATTATTTTCATTTCTTTCACAGCTTGCTGAACTTTCATTAAATGGTGCCAGTCGCTGAGTTCGCGCAGATTATTCGGAAACTATAAGTGCCATATTAATATTGCTTTATCGTTGGATACTTATGTTCATCTAACGCTATGTTTTTTGCGTAGCGTTTATTTTTAATTTTGTTGATAGGTTTTAAACTCAATGTGAAGACAATAAATACTTTCGTTCGTTTAGTTTTATAAATCGTAGTTATTTTTTGTAAGAATTTCCATTTTTCTTTTATTTCATTGATTGATGATTTTGTTCGTCTTTCATGATCGCTTACAGTTCAGGTTTTCCAAAACAAGAATGATTCTACTTTACTTGCTGAATTTTTGACATTTTTTACGTTGACAGTCAGAACTGCGGTAAACCTCTACCTCACACTTGAGCCAATAAGCAGTGGTCTCCTCATGGAAATAAATCGTGTATAGTTCTTTTAAATCGAGCTTCTAAATTGCTTAAAATAATTTTAATTTTAAAGAAAAAAGATCGAGTGTAAATCTGAACCTTAAATGGGAGAAAAAAAATTTAATTCATCAACAAATTTTTGATCATTTGGATTTATCATTATATTATTTACTTCAGGAGGTCTCACAGGAATTATCTTTCGAATTCAATTATTGATGTTAGCCTTCATGATACATATTTTGTTATAGCTCATTTTCATTACGTATTATCTATTGGAGTAATTTTTTCTATTTTCTCCAGAATTATTTTTTGATTCTCTTTACTAACCAATTCTATGTTAAATAATAATTGATT
Organism: Phenacoccus solenopsis; assembly: GCA_009761765.1. Classification (NCBI taxonomy): domain Eukaryota; kingdom Metazoa; phylum Arthropoda; class Insecta; order Hemiptera; family Pseudococcidae; genus Phenacoccus; species Phenacoccus solenopsis. Next base: position 7,099,871 of record CM019756.1, read on the forward strand.
AAAAATTATTTTTCAAATCTTTTTTTATCATTAACTTAACTTTTTCCCTCAACATTAGATTTATAGTTATATTTTTAAATCGGTTAAAAATTTAATCAGTTTATTTCCTTTAATTCTTTTATTAAATAATTTATTATATATTTAGTAATTAAAATCAAATTTAAGGTTTACACTGAAAAAACTAACTTCCATGAATATGTATTATTTTAGAACATCAGAAATTGAACTGTAGATTTTTCATGTTCACTCAATTTTTAAAACAAAGTAATATTTGAGTAATCTTATGAGAGGAAAAATAATTCTAAGTTATTATCAAATGATTCTAACTGGATGATAATTTTGAAATTTTGAAAATTCAGATAACTGTGCTCCGTAATATCTTATAACTAATATTCATTCGATTTTTATTTAAAATCATCGCATATTTTCATTTCAAGATTGACAAAACTTTTTTTTAATATTTTAATGCTCAAGCATGAACTGAATTTTGAAATTAATCAAATCACCCCCCCCCCCCCTTCAGCATAGGCTCCTGAGATGATTCTTGGATCTAAATTAAGTAATAAAACTTTCCACAATTTTAATAGGATTTTTTTTTTAATTTTCACAGAATTTGTAAAAAATAATAAAAAGCAATACCTAAAATTATTTTCGCGGTAACCCAAATCATGGCTCCCTTCGACCCTGAACCAACACCCAATTAAATTATCAGTGAAAAGTTGCCTCTCGCAGTTCGTATAAAAATGTAGATTGTGCTAGAAATTATTATAAGGCTGAACATTTTTTTATGATCAAGCTTTTTTTTTTAATAATAATTTCACATATTGGAAGCTTTTTCAAATTAAAAAATACTCATTAGAGATTGATGATGAAATTATTTCTTTAAAAAAGTTCGATTTCTATATTCTTATAAATCGAACAGCTATATTACTATCCTAATTACACATCACTGGAGTCGCTAAAAAATCAGTAAAAATTTTAATACTTTCGATATACTTTACAAAAATTCATCAGCAAAAAAAAATCAGATGAATACCGTAAAGCAAAGATTAATATTTATTCTTGAATCTTATCAATAATAAATCTGCTCAGACTAATTTCCACGCAATATTCGTTCATCTTACGACGACGAATTAACATTTCGCGCAGGTCAAGTTACCTAAAAAAATTCGCAGAGTTTTCTATACGACGACGAAATTGTAAGAGGTTAGGTGATACGATAAATAAATTTTGTTTATTTTTTATTCCCATAAAATCAGCGAGTTTTGGCTCAACGTTCATACAGTGCCGCACGAATACACCGCACAAAGAAATAGTTCCACATTGCCGACCAAAATGCACCGTGAGAATATGACCAGAATGCATACTCGGCTACGTGACCTAAATTAGCGACTAGAGATAAAAACCGATGATGCGGTAATTTTGACGGTGAACCGCGATTGTCTTCCTTTTGATGATCATAATTACGCGATTATTCCAGCAATCTTTGTGTATAAGTTGAAAAATTCGAAATACATTGTATGAAACAGGATAATAGTGGCGTGATAATAGAGTAGGTATTGAAATTATCGAATAAATTCGTACTTCCTTCAACATACAGAGCATGTGAACTGTGAAGGATAATGTATAACTATTTTTAGCGTTTTTATTATCTCTAGGTATTTTTAATAGACCGAACGGAGGGTTAAAAAAAGTACAAGCAGCTATGTCATATTGATAGAGGTGAATTCTTAATGGGTGATTGCTCAGAATTGTAGATAATGTTGTTAACCTCTTTACACCTTCACTAATTCTCACTTATTGACTTCAGAATTAAAATATGAAACATTTTAAAAGATGGAGAAAAATAACACGCATTTAAACAAAGATCATATTAAATTAAGTAATGTGGGCTCCAATTTCTTAGGATCTCGCTTTCTACATCTGTACAGATCTGTACAATTATTTCTATTTTTTTAAACGTTGATAACGCCATCTATATGGTGAATAGGAAAATTATAATTATACACACATATATATATATCTATGTATGCAGAATTGCAGATCTGCAGATGCGAATAATTCCTATCAAAAGTGATTGCTTAGATTTTATAAACATCTCGTTAAATTTAAAAAAGCGGAGTAAAATAAAATTCCTATACATGTGTATACTGTATAATATACATATTTGTACCACTATCAATCCGAGATCCAGGATACGCAACGGACAACTCGAGACCCACTCTTACATTCAAAGAGGTAGAGATTATTCCATCATACAAGAGAGGTAGTATTTTTCAAAATTATCCGCAAAAAATATGAAAAAATAACTAATTCTTAGCATAATTTCTCACTCTTTTTTTCATCGTTTCTTTCCCGTCAGTAATACTACACTGCATACTCCACATTTTGGCGGCAACAGCATATTTTTACCTGTTTAGGATAAAGGAATAAAAATTTTCGAAATGGATCATTACTAACGAGGAAAGAATATTTTACATACAAACTTCAATAGCTCGATTCCTTTGGCAATTAGAGTAGGTAAACCTTCATGCATGGGTGTCATATAAGTTGCCATACATGTGGTATGAAGGAGGTCCCAATAAAATGAAACAACTTGCATATAGACAAATTTGAGGAATCTAAGGCTTACACTCACAAACATGTATGTAAATAATGGTTACGCAGAAGATCCGCTGGAAGGTGGTAATGAATATTTTTAGCTGAGTTTTCAATAAAAATGATAGCTATTGCAGCCTTCCTGATATGGGATATTTCAGATTATTTGTAATTATTTGGTAAATGTCCAACTTTTTGGTATACCATGCGTCCCATTGATCTTCGACCCCCTCATCGTAAAACTTTCTCTCAAATGGCTTTAATAGAGTATTTATAATGACTGGTCTATGTTCTGATTGGTCATATGTTACGCACGTAATGACCAATCATGACGCTAGAATGTGATAAAATGTAGGTAGTTTCATTTTTACCTTCCTAAATAATATCGTTCAGTTTTCAGTGAACGACTAAAATTCGTTTGTGATTTGAATCATCAGCTAATTTGTGTTTTTATTTTACGAGTTAGTCGAGGCGAATCTACCACATTCCAACTTGCTGATTGGTTGATACACGCGTGACGTATAACCAATTACAACATAGACCAGTCATTATAAATACTCTATAACAGTATTTTGGATTCGATCGTGGTAACACTGACTGAAACGTGGAGATCTTAAAGCAGTGTTACCACATAACGAATACAAAGCACTCCTATTTCAGCCATTTGGGATTTTTGCGGTGAGGCTGTCGTAGATCAATGGGACGCATGGTATATATATATTTTCACTCACACGTAGCGCTGGCAGGTATTCATTAAATTCGCTCAAAATGTGGTGAGAGACTCTTCTTGGAAATGTAAAGAAGGAACTTTTTCCTTTTTTCGATACACCTCAAAATGACGGATCACTCAAATTTTGAGGGAGGCTGGAGAAATGGCAAAAAGCTCAAAATTTTTGTTCTCCATCTCATATAAAAGAATAAATTACAGACACAAACATATTCAAAATTCAGCTGCCTAAGTGCATTTGGAGGGGAGTTAAATCAAAAAACGGTTTTTTGAAGAAGTTTTGAATTATGAAATTTATTCATTCTTCCATATCCCCTCACCAAATCAATCTAGAGAAGACAAACTCTGAGTGTGGGGTTAAGTGGTGACCAGAATATGAGTTCTTGAATTTGGATCAAAATGGATTCAAAATGGCGGATTATCAAAATTTGAGTATAGCTTAAGGAGCCTCAAATTGGTAAAAATGTAATTATTATGAACTCATATGAGTATTCTAGATAAGAAGTACGCTATATCCAAAATTCATCTTCATACATGATATTGGGGGGAAAAGGAGGAGTTATCGAACTCAAAAATGTGGTGGGGGTACATAAAAGGTCAAAAACTCTTTATTATAATGTCATGCGATAGAATGAGCCCAAGTGACTAATCTGCTCTGATTTCAGCTTCCTAAGTTAATTTGGAGGAGAGTTAGAGCAAAAATGGCTTTTGGAGGGGAAATTACTACAGGAAACTTCATATCTCCTCATCAAATCGACGTAGAAAGTTCAAATTTTGTATGTAGGGTTAGTTGATGACCAGAACATAACTTCTTAAATTTGGGTTAAAATAGATCCAAAATGGCGGATCATAAAAAATGAGGATAATTTGAGCAGCCTCAAGTAGTTATAATTTGAAAAAAAATGCGTTCACATGATTACTGCATGGCAAGAAATACTATATTTGTCCTAAATTCAACTTCTTCAGGAGTTTTGGAAGGGATAGGGTAGAGGTTTTCAGACTTTTACCTCTTCTTCCCAAGTCAGGTAGACTGTAATAGCAATCATTTTTATTGAAAACTCGTTTAAAAATTATTGCATCAACGGCGTTTCCATTATGCGTTGTGTGCGTAGACTAACGAAAGAGCACACAAAGAGATCGGCAAACTGCACTCCCTAACCGGAATCCAGGTGAGCATAAATTAATAAATTATTTGGATCGACTACCGAAGATAAACGAGTTGCTGGTGGCGTGATTCGAAAGAATGGTCAGTTCTAATCATGTCCATCGGTGGCGGTCAAGCTGGAAAGCGAATTTTAATTGCGGTTGTAATTTTCTGATGGGAGAAGGCGGCCGTCAGCGGAACGTGATGTATTTTTAAACCCGCAGCGAAGCTCGGTTTCTCATATCGACGAACGCGCAAGAAAATTTATGGAATGAGAAGAGAAACACGAGTGCGACCATTGTACCATTCTTTGTTGCCGAATGATTCGATTTCGTGTTACGAACCAGTTAAAACCCAGTTACAGACCACCAAAAAGAACAGCATGTTTTCGATGGTAGATTTCTGCATTGGGTATTCCAATTCAGAGGTTGTATAGGTGGAGAGCAGCAGCATGATAAACTCTGTCAGTTCGTAATACCGACGTATAATGACCTAGACTAGCGATCTGACATCGCAACAAAGTATTCTTTGTTCGACATTTCGCCAAAAGAAGTAAATTCTTCCGGCGAGACTTCGTAACGCGCCGATAATCGAACCAAACACCGTGACCTGTGTCTGGTCATTTCAAGACGTTTGAGTCTTCGAACTTTCGCTGTTACCGCGTTACGAAGTCGGTAGCGCGCAACTTGTAAAACCGCGACAGATCTGATTCAACCCTCGTACTACTTTTACTATCATCGACTCGCCGTCGATCGTGTTATTATGCCGGTTCTCAAATCCAAAGTCCCCCTTCTCTTCGACGAAATCAACACTCCACCCATTTGCGACCACTTATCATCGCGTTGTGATAAAAAGTACACAGCTGGCGAATAATTCGTGTATGCAACCAATGATCGCAAACGTCGGTCGCGGATATTTTTTCATAGTGGGGGAATGCGAACAAGAAGAAGAAATGCGGTGAATTACCATGTCCTTTCTCAATGTCAAAAGCCTTAAGTAGGTTGTTGAACCTTCGTGCCCCAAAACTGCTACCTGTACAACACGTTTTACCAAATCTAGTTTTTCTCTTCTTGCGATTTTTTTCGACGACCGGCGTGCTGAGGTTCTCGCAGCCAGTTATGCAAGTGGTGCATCAGACTATGCACTATCTAATCGACCATTCGTTTCGCTCGCAGTGAAATACGAGCTGCACAATTCTCTGCATATGTTGGAGGCGGCTAGGGATGCCAATTTTGCGAACCACTAATGTACCTATGTTACTTTTTTCTTCTTCATGCCAGACACGAGAGTTGAAGATGGCTGTGGATGCCATTGTCGCCTGTTCGTACGAGATTTATTCTCTTCAGCCAGTGCTGAAGATGCCATCTTCAGGTATCAATTGTCGCGTAATAAATTCGAACTTGAGGAACTTCGGCGCAGTCAAAGCTATTAGACGTTGGTTACATAAACTTGCAAATTATTACTCCTTTAGAACGTATGTCAGAGCAAAATTATATTGAGATTCTTCCTTCCGATCTGTATCCAAATTAGCGATGAACAAGATTCCCAAAAATTGGTACAAAATTGGGCAAGCTGTCCTAAGTCCAAAAATTTGGACTGTGTGCAAAAATCCTGAATCTCAACTTTTGAAAATATGTCCAAAAAGAACTTACAGTTAGTCTATAAAATAGAAAAGTTCAAAAATGAAAAAAAATCAAGATTTTCAAAATTGCAGAAATAAAAAAAAAATTTTGAATTTGAAAATTTGCTCGACAATGATAAAAAATGTTTGAAAATGAAAATTGTTCAAAAATCAAACTATGTTCAGAAATGGAAAAATGTCTAAAAATATGGAAATTAAAAAAAAAATAATAATAAAATAAGTATGTACTTAGTTCTCACCACAAGAATGGCGTAATAACCAAAGTAGGTGGAATCATCTAAAAAAAAAATGAAAAATTATAGAATATCCTTTACAACTTGGGAGGAATTGAAACGTAAGTATAAAAAAAATACATAAACCATAGAAAATTGAGCAAAAATTGCAAAAAGTTAAAAAAAAGAAAAAACCTAAAAAATGTTAAAAAATGAAATAATCGTCTAAAAATCAAAATTGCTCAAAATGATGAAAAATTAAATATTTTTAGAGTTTTTGAATGAACTAAAACATTATACAAACATAATTAAAATTAGAAAATTCAGCAAAAATAATGAAAAATCGAAAAAAATATTTAATAAACGAAAAAATTGTCTAAAAATAAGTTACTCAAAAATGATGAAAAATCTAATAATTTTTGAGATATCTGAATGAACTAAAAATTTAGAAGGGGCTAAAGACACGGAAATATTTTTATCTGGATTGTATTAGGCCTGAAGGTTAGGGCTGCCGAGAGTCAAGTTGGGCTCTAGGCCAAAGTGAATTTCGGCACTTTGTGATTTTAGGTTAGTTAATTCAAACATGTTGAAGGGTTATATTGATGTAATGGAGTAAAAGATAGATGAACAAAATGTTTTAAAAAAATTGCTTAAAAATGAGGAAAAATTAAATATTTTTATAATTTTTGAATAAAAGTAAAAAATTATGAATAAATATTAAAAAAAAAAAAACATGATTACAAAATACAACATTAAGCAAAAATTTCGAAAAGAAAATCGAAAAAAATGAAAATTGAAAATTAAAAATGTTCAAAAATGAAGAAAAATTAAATATTTTTGGAATCTTTGAATAAAAACTTAAGAATTATAAAAAAATTGAAAAATGCCGGAAAAACCAAAATTAGACAAAAATTATGAAAAGTAAAAAAATAAAAGAAATAAATTAAAAAAAACATGTCTAAAAATGAAATATTTGTCTAAAAATATAAACTGTTCAAAAATGATGAAAAATCAAACATTTTTGTGATTTTTGATTGGACTAAAAAAATTATCAAAAAATACTTGAAAAATAATAAACTAAGCTAAAATTATAAAAGGTGGAAAAGAAATTATGTTCAATATAAATTTTGAAAAATAGAAATTTCCTTTAAAATTTTTATAAAATTTCAAAAAATTCAAAACTGTGTAAAAAATGAAAATTTCTAAAATTAACTAAAAAATCAAGAAAGAAAAACTGTATTAAAGTCAGGGATTATGTATACATGGCATAATAATAGTAAAAGAAAAAAAAACGTAAGCAGCCATGCCGCATTACTGGAGCTGAGTTTTTAACTGGGGCTTGTTTTGATTTAGTAATAACCTTGCTTAACCGTTCATCACTACAGGCCACACCCAATACCAAGTCTGAAACCCCTACCATCCTTTCCAAAAACACTTCAGAAGTTCAATTTGGCACAAATGTAGTATTTCTTACCATGAAATAATCATGCGAACACATATTTCTCAAATTATAACTATTTGAGGGTCCTCAAATTATCTTCAAATTTTGTAAATCCGCCATTTTGGATCCATTTTGACTCAAATTAAGTGGTTATATTCTGGTCACAAACTAATCCTACACACAAAGTTTGACCATTCTAGGCCGATTTGGTGATGAGATATGGAAGATTCATGAAATTTCCTGCAGCAATTTCCCCTCCAAAAGCCGTTTTTTGCTCTAACTCCCCTCCAAAATCACTGAGGAAGCTAAAATCAAAATACGTTTGTCACTTGGGCTCATTTTATCATATGACACAGCAATAAAAAATTTTCGACCCCTCCTGTACCCCCACCACTATTTTAGGTTGGTAACCCCGCCTTCCCCCCTCCAACATCATGTATGGAAGTGAATTCGGGATATAGTATACAACTTATCCCCAATAACCATATGAATTCATATTAATTACATTTTTACCAACTTGAGGCTCCTCAAGCTCTACTCAAAATTTTGATAATCCGCCATTTTGAATCCATTTTGATCCAAATTCAAGAGGTCATATTGTGGTCACCAACTAACCTCACACACAAAATTTGACCACTTTAACTTGATTTGGTGGGGAGATATGGAAGATTCAAGAAATTTCATGACTCAAAACTTCCTCAAAAAGCCGTTTTTTGATCTAACTCCTCTCAATATGCACTTAGGAAGCTGAAATTTGGATATGTTAGTATCCGTGACTCACTCTTTCATATGAAATCAAAAACGAAAAATTTGAGCTATTTGCCTCTTCTCCAGCTCCCCTCAAAATTTGAGTGATCCGCCATTTTGAAATTTATCGAAAAAACAAAAAAACTATTTTTGCGCATTTTCAAGAAGAGTCTCTCACCAAATTTTGAGCGAATTTTATGAATACTCGCCGGCGCTACGCGTGGGGGAAAAAAAAATATATATACCAAAAAGTTGGAATTTGCCAATGATTAAAATGGTCTGAAACGCAAAGATTTGAAGACCCCACCCTCCCCCGACCTTCCCTTCCCAAATCAGGTAGGCTGTAATAGCTATCGTTTTGTTAAAAACTCAGCTAAAAAAGTAAGTAAAAATGAAAAAAAATTCAAAACTTAAAAATTATTAATTAAAAAAAAATATATATGGAAAAGAAAACTGGAAGAATCATACATCTATAGTTCTACACATACGTGTATGAAAAATTTTAAAGAAGCCCAAAATGAAAAAAAGTAAAAAAATAAAAACATTACCAAAAAAAAAACTAGGTATTTCATTTCCTCTAAATTTTTAGAACAAAATGCACTAGACAATAATGAACCCTGCCATTAGCTGAACTATAATTCTAGGAGGCCAAGTGGTAAATATAATGAAATAATAAATAATAGAGATTCAAATTTTGCGTGTAATCACCTAAAAACATGAATTTATTTATTTATTTATAGCATTTTTCTGATTTTTTTTTGTTTTTTGAAATCTTGAAAACTTAAAATTTCTTTCCTTTTGTGAATATTTGTTGTTTGTTGATCTCATTTTGATCCATCTTAATTATAAACAGGAAAATGGTTCTTTTCATGACTAATTACATCGAAGAGTTATTTTCGCAGACGATTAATCCTTGCAAATGAACGCAACACGTTAGAAGTTGTGCAGGCCAAGTACGTCTCGACGTTTCGCAATTTAATTGGGAATGCGATTCGTTACCATACCGATCACTCATACCACTCGATGTCTCGAGTAATTTTTCATAAAGCCATGAGGCGGCCATTTATTTACATTTCAAGCCATCTGTTTTCAACGGGCCACATGCGTCCGCCAATTCAATTACGTTTCCAAATCCTCCCATCCGCTTTAGCACTTACATCCAGTGTAAGCATCTCCGAAGACATTAACTTGAAATTAATTTGAATTTGGAGATATTTCGAGTTGAAAAACTGTACATTGTACAGTGCAAATGAATGCTATATCGACAGTCGACAGTCGACAATCGTCTAACGGTTTGATCGTTCCGGTCTACTGCATGTATAGGTTCGACATCAAATCATAAATATCAACGAACGCACACAGACATCCGGAGATACATAGTATGGCGGCTCCGTGAACCGCGAAATTCATACTATCGTGGCCTCGTACATTGTTGAGGGTTCGCATAAAAACATTATTCGGTATTCGTAATTCCTACGCTGACTTGAAGTTCGCAAATTTTTTCAAGGTCGGGTGCCGGCGTCGGTGAAAAATTCTCGTTCTCTATCCCTACATGCACCATCCAGCTGTATATGTTGCCCAAATCCGGACAGACATACCAGAACCACTATTCCTCGGTTACCATCTAAATGCAGCTCGCTTCGCGGATTTTTACTACGAACCGGTTATGCAATAAATGGCATCATCTTTTTTAATTGGGGGTCTCCGGCGGCAGCATAAGATATAGCTGGGTTTCATACGTTTAACCTAATCTTTATATGTATGAGAGGTAATACATCCTCGCTTTTCTGTAACCAAACGGGCAAAAAACTTGGAGTTTTCATTGAAATGAGTAGGCAGAGCGGATTCATCGCGATTTTTCCATAACTCGAAGTTCCCTACGGGCTTGGAAAATAATTCATTATTTTTCGTATCCTTGAAAAGTCATAATCAAGGTCTCTTCTCTTTCCGTATTTCATCCGTTTCTTTGTCGGAGTAAATTTTCAGTGGGCAGATGTACGTTAACGGGCATTCGCACGATAAGACGAAACTTGGCAACAGCGTCTCTTTCGAATCAAAAGATGATTCGATTTGATCGCCACATTATAAGAAAAACTTGTCGATTTCGAACAAAGAATACAATTTTTAGCAACCTTCTATTGATTATCGTATTTTCAATTGGATTGAATTTAAAAATGAAATCATAAATTTAAGCTAGAGCTTCTGATAAGGAGGGAAAAAAGAGCGAATTGTATTTGGTCCCGTAAGTATTTCGTGGTGGCCATGAAGACGCAGACTTTTCTGTTGAAGGGCATCTTAGAAATGAAAATTATGTAATATCCTCAACCACACTATTGCTCCACGAAACACTAACTCTCTTTGACACGAAATTTTTCACTAAAAATAACAGTCCACAAAATGATGTAAAATTTCAAAATTGGCACCATCGAATACCTCCTAGAATTTCAGCTTTTTTTTTTTGTTTAATACTACATGTCTTGCTATAAGAAAAATTTTCTTGCCTACCTTTAAACTAAAACAAAAACTAGACAAGAAAATAAATTCAAAAACCCGCGGTTGCTACAGAATCATAGTTAAACTAAAAATAACAGAGAAACTGCCTTTTTGTTCCTCAGTCTGTAATCAAGTTTCAGATTGACTCCGGAGTGAAGTAGAATCGCAATCTACTTCTTAAATTTGCTCCGGAATTAATGATTGGAGTGGGAATCAAAAATATCAAAAGTTGCTCCAAAATCAAAGTGGAGTTGTAGCCAAGTTTTGAATTTAGCTTCAGAGATGAAGTGGAGTCGAAATGAAGGTTTGAAACTTGTCCCAAGTGAATGTGAAGTCGGAGCCATGTTTTGAAATTAATTCTGGAGTCAAATTTCAGTTGTGATTCTAAGGTCAAAGGTCGAAGTAGGAGTAAATCTAGATGTATCAGAAATTACTGCAAAGTTGGAGTCAAATTTGTGATCGACTCGTGGTTCTTCATCAGATCATCACTCACGTACAGTATATAACAATGCCTCAATAATAACTAGTTGAGCTAGTCAAATATTGTAGTTGAGGCATTTTCAAGTTTATTCAACAGCAAAAAAAAAAATAAAATGAAAAACGCGCTCGATATAAAAACTTCTTGAGATGAAGATGAAGCAATGAACGAATAGAGTTGTTATAGTAATGGTCTGGGTTCTGATTGGTCATATGTTACGCGCGTAATGACCAATCATAAGGCTAGAATGTGATAAAATGTAGGTAGTTTCATTTCTACCTTCCTAAATAATATCGTTCAGTTTTCAGTGAACGACTGAAATTCGTTTGTGATTTGAATCATTAGCTGGTTTGCGTTTTTATTTTAGGAGTTAGTCGAGTAATTCACCACATTTCAACTTCGAAGTCAAAAAATTCAATATTAATTCGAGTGAAATAAAATGAGAGTAAAAGTTTGAAATTTGTTCTAGAGTCAAAGATCGAAGTAGAAGTTAAGGTTTGAAATTTGCTCCGTAGCTAAATTTCAGTAGTGGTTTAGGAGTCAAAAGAGTCGGAATTAAGATTAGAGCTTTGGTCAAATTTCAATATTGATTCTAGAGTAAAACAGGAGTAGGAGTCAAAATTTTAAATTTGCTTCAGAGTCAAAGATCGAAGTCAAAGCCAAGTTTTGAAATTTGCTCTGTAGCTAAATTTCAGTAGTGGTTTAAGAGTCAAAAAAGTCGGAATTAAGATTAGAGCTTTGGTTTGGAGTCAAATTTCAATATTGATTCTAGAGTAAAACAGGAGTGGGAGTCAAAATTTGAAATTTGCTCCAGAGTCAAAGATCGAAGTCAAAGCCAATTTTTGAAATTTGCTCTGTAGCTAAATTTCAGTAGTGGTTTAGGAGTCAAAAGAGTCGGAATTAAGATTAGAGCTTTGGTTCGGAGTCAAATTTCAATATTGATTCTAGAGTAAAACAGGAGTGGGAGTCAAAATTTGAAATATGCTCCAGAGTCAAAGATCAAAGTCAAAGTCAAGTTTTGAAATTTGCTCCGTTTTCAAATTTCCAAAGACCCAGAGTTGACTCCGAAGTGGGAGTCAAATTGACTCCAAAATTACTACGAATTCATCTTGACTCCGGAGTCAAGCTGGAGTCAGAGTCAAGTATTGAAATTGACTCCGAAGTCAGGAGTCAGGTATCCGCTTTGACTCTGGAGTCAAGGCTCAGAGTCGGAGGGAGTCATGTTTTTACAGACTACAGATTCAAAGTCGAGTCAGAGTCAAGTTTTAAATCAACTCCTGAGTCCGTCTGAGTTAGAAGCCAGGCATTCAGTTTGACTCCAGAGTCAAGGCTCGAAGTTGGAGTCATGTTTTCAGTTGACTTCGGAGTCAATGGTCGGAGTCGGAGTCAAATCTTAGATATGACTCTAGAGTCAGATCGGAGTCAAAATGTTGGCTGACTCCGGGTCCTCGCAAATTTCATCACTAGTTCAGGAGTCAAAGATCGGTTCTGGAGTCTAATTTTAATGATAATTCTAGAGTTGAAAGTGGAGTCTCAGTGAAGGTTGAAATTTGCTCCAGAGTCAAATTTCATTACGATACTATAAACCTGGGTATGCTGGACCGCGATAATGTGCCTTCATAAGCCCGTCAACGCAGATACCTTTCCTCAGTGGTCAAACTGCACTCTCAAAGATGGAGCAACTGTATTATCGGATTTTTAAAAGAGCCATATGATACCCCAGCATACCCCGTGCTTATAGTGCCTTAATTTCAGAAGTGATTCAGGTTTGAACGGTCAGGGTTTGAGTCAAATATCAATATTGATTCCAGAGTAAAAGTAGATTCGAAGTCAAGGTTTGGAAATTTGCTCCAGAGTCGAATTTCAATAGTAATTCAGAGGAGTCAATGATCGGCTTTGGAGACAAATTTCAATAGTAATTCTGAAGTTGAAGTGGAGTTGTGGTCGATTTTTGAAATTTGCTCCGGAGTTAAATTTCAGTAGTGATTCAAGAGTCGATGATCGGTTTTGGAGTCAAATTTCATTAGTAATTCTGGAGTAAAAGTAGGGTCTGAGCCAAATTTTGTAATTTGCTTCGGAGTCAAACCATAGTATCGATTACGATTGGAGTTGGAGTCAAGTTGTAAGATGATTCCTGCTCCTTGCATAAAATGAAAAAAATGATCTACACAGGAATGTAAATCTTGCAAGAAACTTTGTCTCAACTTCAATCCCTCTTCAAACTAATTTTGCGCCGATTAAGCATTCGCCTGATCCTAGAATTTCAGATTTCAATCCACACTTACCATATAGACCACATACCTAGATACAACTCAGAAAAAACGATATAAAAGATACAACGAACTCTTTCCATTCAATTTAAAGATTTCAAACTCAAAAATTTTAAATCTATTATAGGTACTTGAGCGGATATCCATTTAACGAATGCGTATACATTTCTATTTTTCACTAATTGCCCTTCAATGTTCATAACAGCTTCGTGCCAATAACCTATAGCAATATTGACCTACGCTTTATCACTGCGGTATCTAAAGAATAAAATTTGATAAAGAAACTTCCTCGATACTAAATGATTCAATATACACATCATATTCATAAAGGGAGTTTAGTTCGGAGCTACGACAACAAAATAAATATTAACTTATGGCATCTCGTATGTGTGAAAAATAATTTAAAGATTTCAAACTCAAAAATTTTAAATCTATTATAGGTACTTGAGCGGATATCCATTTAACGAATGCGTATACATTTCTATTTTTCACTAATTGCCCTTCAACAGCTTCGTGCCAATAACCTATAGCAATATTGACCTACGCTTTATCACTGCGGTATCTAAAGAATAAAATTTGATAAAGAAACTTCCTCGATACTAAATGATTCAATATACACATCATATTCATAAAGGGAGTTTAGTTCGGAGCTACGACAACAAAATAAATATTAACTTATGGCATCTCGTATGTGTGAAAAATATTTATACATTTATCTCTCGAGCTTCTCAAGTTATCTTTATTGAACAGAAATAATTACGATATCTAATCCGATTCGAGGTTCGCCTTTAACAACGTACATACGAGTACTTGAACGAAATATTTCTCTGAAGCTTCGCGCAATGGGGAAATTAGCGTAAAACAAAGCATTTTTTTTTCTTTATCAAGACAGCGATAAAATACTTTCGAGCAAACAAGGCATAAGTGCCTTATTTCCTAAATGGTTATTAAGCGCGTCCGTGTTAACAAATGTGAAATTTTTTTACATGAAAAATGAATACAGGACATCACGTTCACCGAGACTAGATCACCGGTTTCAAACTGTACCGATGGCGAATAGAGGCGAAAAAAAAAAACGGTCGCGAATAAATTACGAGGACGGGAAATAAGTACTACGTATGACCGTACGCTGTACTTGTCGATTTTGTGCGGTAATAGAGATCGCGAATGCTGTATTAGAGTACAATGTCCTCTCATCGCGAGTGCGCTCTTTAAATCTTTATCTCGATTAACTCCTCCTTTGCCTCTCGAGCCGGCGAGCCCATAGAGTGAAACAAAAAAAGTACCAGTGTACTTACAATCGCTTGCATATCATCCTCTCTCCTTCTGTCACCTTCGCCTTCAGTCGGCGCGACCGCCTCCATCGCGACTGCGGCTGATGCTCGTTGTGCGTATTACGGTTATAAAGATCGAAGGCGATCTAGAAAATATAGTGATCTAAAAAATTCTATGCATTGTAACCGTATAGTCCCCAAGTGCGAATATTTTCGGGGCATAATCTACAATGGAGGGGGCAATTCGTTCAATCGATACGCGTACCCCTGTATACCGGTGATTTGGGGCCGTTGAACTCGGTCGCGACGCAGAGGAGGTTTTCGAGGGGGCGTACCTTCGCGTCCGTTATGGCGCGTATTTTCGAAACTCTGTTCGAATGAAACGCGAAAAAAAAATTTTTTCGGTGTCGCACGACCGAAGTTGTATTACAATTAAAATATTATTGTTCGCCGCGTAAACCACGGCGCAGGCCAATGTTACCGTTTGATAAGCGATGCGCGGTAATGTCTGCGCGCAGTTATAAAACTGGAAGACCTAAGTTTTGACCAAGCACACACAACGTTCCATTAACATAGGTCAGTAACTTCTATTCGGCGTCCATGTTAATACTATATGGTAGTTCGCGTCGTACCGTTTCGCACAGGGTTTTGTGTTTCGTTATTTTTCCTTAATGTAGTTTCGACGATGGCGAATATTTTTCCCTATTTCCCTGTGTGTTCGTGTAATTTTTCGCGCCGTCTTTGATTTCGCGATCGCCGCCGTCTGGTGTCGCCAATATTCGTCACGATCGTTTTGAACCTGTGTGATGTGCTGTTGGTAAATTATCCTTCGTATATAATTGTAGCCAGCTCGAATACACCTATTTTTCGCGTACCGAAAATGCGAATTTTTTCACCTCGCTCGTCGTCGTTGTTCGCGATAAGACGATACGCGATGCGAATTTAATTAAAACAGTTAACGCGAAAAGTCTAAAACGACCTCAATACGGTATTCGTTGTATCTTATTTTACACAAAAGTATTATTAGATCATTGCCCTGCACTCTTCATAGTGTACGTGAAATTCGTGATGTCATAAACTCCATTTAACGAGAAATATCTACAATCGATCTCGCCGCCAATTCGACGTTTTAATTTAATTTTTAATTGATTCGTTGTTCGAAAATTTTTTTCCTTATTCCCTGTGCGTGTTGCGTGCGTCTATTATCGACGATTGAATAAAGAACTCGAAGTTTTTTTTTTATACGTTGCGCTATTTCGACTGAAAAAAATTTTTTCCCCATAAAATCCTACACCATACGCTCCCACAGAAACCAGTGAGGGCGAACGTCTGCTCAGCTCTCTCGTCCTTTTCTTCGTCATATCGATTTTTCTACGCCATGTTACAGTGAATTAGTTACTTTCATCATAAATCAGAATGTCTGGCTTTTGGGGTTATTAAACTTTACGCTACAGTCTAGCCAACTCATGTAAGGGGTTGATTTCATGTTTTTCGTTTTCGAATCGCCTACGTAGGTATTTTACGCGTTCTATCATGTATTTTGGAATAGATGAGGTGAAATTTTCGCTTTTAAAATTTTTCATCGGTCGCTTGGGAGCGACGTGTGTGCGTATCAAGCGTGGCTTTTCATTAATATAAAATTACCATATTCAGTTTCACCTTTCTCTCGGCTTCGTTGTCAGCTTGTGGCCTTATTTTTATTCGATTCACGAGAACGTATAGGTTCTCAATTCTTTTTCGCTGAATACCCAAAGAAAATTCAGACTTAAGGTGTTCTTATCCAATATGACAAATGTATACCTACGTTAGGACCTATTTGATATTCATAGTATCGTCAAATGTCCTCTCATTTTGATACCTATCAAATTATATTTTTGCAGTGTATTTGATATCAGTATGATATTTAATTTGATTTTAATGAATTGAAGAAATCGATTATATTCTAAAATACTCCCGAGCTATAATTCTGATATACTATTGATGTTGATGTGTTTATGATATCATATTGCTATAGAATGTCGTGGCGGATTTTATTGAATTTCCTCTTCAGAATTTTCACGATGATTAACAAAGGCTGTAACGTAGCATGTAGAGTTAATCGAAGTCAAGATGAAGGACTAATGAAGGAACTCATTGCTAAATTTCAAGTTCATCCGACAATTCTATTAAATATTGGTTACTTTTCCAGTAAGTTTGTGGACATTAAATGCTCGAATATGTGCCGACCAGTGACGAAATACTGTGACAAATTAATAACCAAATATTGTGATATGATTACATTGCAAGTTTTTTCACATTTCTAGTGCTTCGTTGAACCATGCCTAAATGTTGTTGAGCTCTTGCAAGAGTTGAATAATCGCTAACAAGTTTTTTCACATGGCTGGATTTCACTTAGCATTGCTCGAGCTTCTGAAGAACGTTATAATTACCATCAATGTTGCTTATCGGTAAAATATTTCTTTCCATTATCACTTACCTGACATACATCGAACGCCTTCAACTATAATTTCAAAACTTACTCGACTACCTGTGGAACATATAGATAATAAAAAATTCAATGTCCATAGACCAGTGTTATTTCTCCTAGGTCATTCGTTCGTCTACAACACCTCAAATGGAGCATACACAATTCCAACATTTGTAATAAACATATTACCGGTGTCACTTAAAATCAGCTGTTATAGGCAGCTCTGTAGTTTTGTTAACAACTCTCTTTCTTTTATTCGCCTTAACGGTTTTACATTCTCAGCTGTAATGTGAACTTGATTAAAAAACAGGTGATGGAATGGAACCCTATAGAATTGAGTTTTCCCGGTTCGATGAACTTTTTAAAAGCGCTCGTCAAAGTGGAAAGCTCGAAGAATGGTGAAAATGGCACGAGGATGTTCTAAAAATATATGTATTATTTTTAGGGAGTAATGAATTGCGTTTTTGTGAAAGTTTTCGAATGATTCGAGTGTTTTGGAAAATGTTTGGCTTTTAGGTGGCTGTGGCGGTGACCTGCGCAGCGTCAAATTTTGCGTTAGCTTTTACCAGCCGATAGATCGATACGACATGTCTGTGAAAGTTCACGCTATCTTCTCTTGCGGTGGCTTTAGGGGTATATTTGTTGCAAACCGAAATGGTTATTTTTCATGAGGTGGTGAATTTTTATTGGTAATTTTTACCTTTTTCAATTCCGAAGTTTTCGTTATAAAATCATCTTATATTTCATAAAGTTGGGCTCAGTATTTGAATATAAAAATGTAGGTTGAAATTCCATGAAAAAAATAGCGTGCTCGTTGATTGATAATATTTTTATAAAATATTGTTAATTTATTTTGTAGCCAATTTGTACATCAATTAAAAAAAATTATTTTTCAGGATATAAGTGCAATAAAGGACACACAAAAAAAAAAAAAACAATTTGGCAACAACAATAAAATGAATGTATAAAAATATGAAAATACACTCTCATTAAATATATTTTACAATCTTATAATAACTTTACGAACAAAAAGAAAGTTAAAAAACAATTTTTTTTTGGAAAAAGAAGGAATTGAGGTTGCACTCCAGTAATTAAGAATATGCTTCGTTCAAAATTTTACAATCTAAAGATTTCTTTTTTTCATATTCGAGTAGAAAAAAACTCTATTACAAATTTTTTCAAGCATATTAGAGATCAAAACAAGAAGAAATCTCTTAAAAAACATATTTTTATACAAAGGCTAGTAAAAATTTGTAGGGCTTATTTTCCATTTGGCGAGCTTGAGCCTCTTTATGCCTCCTACCTTCATGGACCTTCTTCTCTTGATGTATTATCAACTGTTATTAAATTTAGATTTTGCATAATTGAAGCTTCAATGTTGAAGAAAGAATTCTACTATGGGACTTCCCTACGTTCTTCTTTCTCTGCTCAAGCTTGCATAGAAATATACATTAAATTATATTCTTGCTGCAATTTCTAATCTTTGTAAATTTTATGAATTTACTATGGACATTTCTTTATCATTTATAGATGTAAGATTGAATATTTTTTACAATTTATTAGATTTCCCATTCAACTTTTACTTTTCTACTATCATTTTCTGTTGGACTTTTTTCGCAAAATCATTCACCAATATGCCACTATAAGTAATTCATTCTCCAGAGAATTCTTTTGTGCATCACAACAATGTTTCTTGTATTTTCGACACTACTTTTATTTTTTCAATTTTTGAATAAAATTATGGTAAGGAATGCAATTCATGCTACCTTGCCATTGGCTTATAGGTCATTGAAATATTTCAAAAGTTGATATGGATGAGGTCTTCTTCTTTTTGTCAGTATTTTGCAACTTAGCTGCATACGTAGGGACGAGCTGGATGTTGAATGTGCCTAATAGAGGATGGTAGAGATGAAGTTCTTCCAATTCATATATGTAAGTGATTTAATTTCGATTTTCTATCCAGGCTTCATTCCTTCATTACGGAATTCCGGTACTTAAGTTGAATTAGAAAGCCCGCATCTGATGGATAATTTACAAATTCCAATATACAATTACTCTAACTAGGCTAACAAATTTCGTTGCTACTGCAGACAAAATGCATATGAATAAAATTCTCGTTACAATAGGCGACCCGACGAATAATTATAAAACATATGGCAGGAAAGGCTCCGGCAAAATCTATGTTACCGTAACACCGCACCGTACCGTGCTACTTCCCCATATTTCCATCCATCAGCCAACTTACATGAACACCAAGTGCATGCGTTGGTCGTGCATAATTTAAAAATTACCGCAAACGGGCAAAGCAACGTTGAAAAGTGCATCCCGCAAACACGACGAAAATGTATTAGCTGCAATTTGTTTCGCATTTTCGGCTTATCAAGATGCCATATTCGACGACACGTGTAAGCCAATGAAGTCCAATTATTGGACCATCTAAACATTCGTAGGTCTACATGAAATCGTTGGTGGCAAAGGGCGATTTGTGAACTTGGTGCTAATTGGTACTGCAATTTTTCGAATTGCACGAGGTACCACTGATAAATATGATACGTTGTTGCCGGACAATTACTTATTACAAAAAAATTCAAGGTCATGTTTAAAAGATGAAACTTTGTTGCAACGAATGAAAATCGATTCGCCATCACTGCATTCGGCAAATTTTTTTCCATCTTGTTGCAATTTCAAATTCGCGATCCTCAACATTTCTGCAAGAAAATCTACACCGGAGCTGAATGATTATTATGGAATTTTGATATGAGGTAGTAGGTTGTAGAGTATAAAAATGATCCGTTTAACTGTACTATACAACTTGCTAGCTTGCATCAATTTCTTCGAAAATCAGTCTACAGTTAGCCATCTTTGTGTTGAATTTGTAAAATCGATGGAAAAACCAACATGTCTCAACGGATATGTATAACTGACTCTTGGGCCAGGTACTGGTAAGTTTGAAGTGAAAATTGTAATACTTGTTGAACCTATTGCATAGGTGTAGTTGTAAACATTATATTAACAAAGAATGTATTGTAGATTTTTAATAATTAACCATTTTTCTGATCTAAAGAATTGTTCTGATGTTGATGTGATCAATTGCAGATGCCTATAGCAGGAATTTATATTATACAGCTTTCACCAGTAAACGTGAAGATATCAAATTTCATTTCTTCATCATCAGCTTTTCCATTCATTTAACTTCATGATAAACTTCAGAATTTCTTCTCAGATTCTTGAACATAATTAATCTATAAAAATATCCAATGAACCTTTCTCAGAGCTACTGGTATTTATATTTAAAACTTAGGTACCCTTCAATTATTTCTTCTCAGCTTTTATTTTCTTGTCAAATGTGTTACGTGGCCACTTTTCTTTCTTAAAAACTTCGTGACTATATCCAGATAAATCATGTCTCTCGTTTCTGTGAATGTATTATTCAGTAGTTGCATATTTCTACCCCAAATTTTTCAGTCATTTCGCATATTTGCTCCGCCCTTTTCATCATAAAACCAGCATCATGATTGTTATGATAACTGCTTTAGATTTCATATATGTATTAAAAATATTTATAGTATTTCTTTGTTCTCGTTTTTGGGGTATAGGTCATTAATAATAAAATTTACTTTCAGTGTAAAAGAAAATTTATTTATTACAAAAATAGTACATACATTACTTATATAAGAATCTACCTATTTCAATAATACTTGAGAAGAACAAAGCCCTCTTTCCCTGAGACCCTAAATCGTGATGTGTTTTATAATTTCACGAATTAGGTCTCATGGGACGGTGAGTTCTGTTACAATTTCATCTTAGAACCAATTATAAACCTATACAACATTCCAATGAATATGTAAATAGAGATATACTCTTTATTTGTAATCATACTATACATGTAAAATAGTAAAGTTCAAAACTGTGACTTTGTATTTATGAATAATTGATTTATATTATAGATAGAGAATATGTCAGTATAAAATACTTGTAGCTAGAGTATACCTATGTCTATACACATAAGCATAAATAAGAGCTACTTACCGTAGGTATTCATTCGGTGGTGCAATTCTAACTCAATAGGGTGAATAGTATTAATTGAGGTTAGTGGAAATTATCGCACTAACCAAGTGACCGGATTTTCTACGAAACTATATCATCGACAATTATGAATTATTTCGCTATCATGCTATCTTATCTCGCTTACTTTTCGTACATTTATATGAATGTCATTATATGAAAGGGGACAAAAAATATTTTTATAACAACAAAATTGAACTGTAGTTTTATACATTCATTATCTATGATATATTTGATTTCATAAAATCGATTTATTTTACAGCTTCTTATTTCATAGATATGACATGGAATTTGCAGCAAAGAAATGTCCTGAGACAACTGTAATTGTTGAACGAAGTGGATGTACTACATACGAAGAAATTCACATCGTATGTCTAGAGAACTAGGTACATTGAATGAATGTATGAATCATAGAAAATTAAATGTTTGCGAATTAACAACTACTTATTATTATATCCGAACACCTATTTATATTTTCAGCGAGTGCATATAAATAAGTACATTCGAAGTGTACGATGACGATTGAATTGAGCAACGCGAATGATTGAATCCACGAATTCCTTTATTGCTGAATAAGTATTCCAAAATATGCCGGAATATATACATACCGTACATATAATACTTACACACGCATACGAAGCTATAATGTAAAGTTGACCACATCCAGTATAATAGTAGTTGTGTGAACAAGTAAGTGCATATGTCGTTAAAATTGAATACTGCGAAATCAGCGACTTATCCACAGCATAAATGCTGATTCAATTTCCATCGTATTTTTGTCTGTTTTATAACTGTAATTGTTGAACGAAGTGGATGTACTACATACGAAGAAATTCACATCGTATGTCTAGAGAACTAGGTACATTGAATGAATGTATGAATCATAGAAAATTAAATGTTTGCGAATTAACAACTACTTATTATTATATCCGAACACCTATTTATATTTTCAGCGAGTGCATATAAATAAGTACATTCGAACGTGTACGATGACGATTGAATTGAGCAACGCGAATGATTGAATCCACGAATTCCTTTATTGCTGAATAAGTATTCCAAAATATGCCGGAATATATACATACCGTACATATAATACTTACACACGCATACGAAGCTATAATGTAAAGTTGACCACATCCAGTATAATAGTAGTTGTGTGAACAAGTAAGTGCATATGTCGTTAAAATTGAATACTGCGAAATCAGCGACTTATCCACAGCATAAATGCTGATTCAATTTCCATCGTATTTTTGTCTGTTTTATGACGCAGGAAATATTCTCTCATGGAATAAACTAATGTACTTGGAACTTTTAATTCATAATCACTTTCAACGAACGTATTTAATATTCTTTTTGTGTAGTTGCAAGCGCAGTACTTTTAATCTCATAGAAAAATGAACCTTACTTTTTGAAAGCACACTAGGCACAAAAAGTACCTATGTTATATCTATGCCATGCAGTTAATTCTAAAATCTCGATACATAGGCCTGTCATCTAGGAATCTCTTCTTTGAATACACAATTTAGAAGTGATTTGGCAGAAGACTGAGTTGTGGAAGAGGTACCTTCACCCACCAGGAAGTAAGAATGTTTCAATATTTCGAATCATTCGGTCGATTCGCTAATAATGTATACTTAGTAAGACTAAAAGGCGATCGAGAACTGCCCATTTTGCCAAAATTTGAATGATGAAAATAAAACTATCATAATGAAGATAAATTAAGTAAATTTGTAAAGTTGTACTCACTTTCAAAAATGTTTGAAATTGAATCCTTTTCACGTGAAAAAATTAAGCATAAAATGATTCGAACGGTATATAAAATGATATACTCATTAAACACATGATTTATTTTGAAATAACACGAATTCAACATTTTCTAAAACAAATAATTCTGCACATATTTTAATTCAAAATTGTAATAATGCCGGTATTTTCTATTCTTTCGTAAAAAGCAACGTTGCCAATTCTCGTTCAGAGGAAAAGGCAACATCGCAACTTGTGGGTAGATTTTTCAGATTTTTTTTTTCTCATAAAATGCCAAAGCCATTGGTTGCTGATTGTGATCTGAATTGATATTATAATAATTATTGTTCTCATTCGGGAAATAAAATGAATAAAGAAGGATGTCCAACATCGATCCATAATGGAAAGCAGTGATAGATTCAATTATAGGCTTAAGACGATTTCATTTGACCAAAATTTAAACTCCGCAGTAAATTATTGCACACATCGGCGAGATTATAATGGTTGAGAAAACTATCGTTAATTTTCAGCCGCCGCCAAAACACGCTCTATCAAGGACGCCAGAACAGACGAATTTATTAAGGATGATGAACCTGTAACAAAGTTGCCCTCCATCCGCCGATTCGCTAGCCGGGCCAACCTTCTTGGCTACAATGTATAACTATCTTGTAATTTAATCGCGTTTCCCGTGGTTGTTTAGTCGTAAAAAATCATACTTTGTATTCACGTTTCTACTTCGAACATTGTAGGTATTTTTTTGGCAAAAGAAAAAAACCTTTCAACAATATATAACTGAACAGACGGACTTGTTTCAAAATTATTCTTAGAGCCAGTTTTTCACTTGTGTACTTTTCAATAAAAATCTACCTGGTGAACTACTTTTTTTCTTCTTTTTCTAAAAATAATTTTTTCAACGAAGATTTTTTACACATTTGTCATACAAATCGTGAAATAACTGATTATCAACGATGATGGGAAATCATTATTACGAATGTTATTGCATTTGAATATAACAAGCTATTTCAGAAAAGCTTAAAGCTTGAATAATAATTGATTAAACCATTATAGCAATCAATTAATTATGTTGATACCGTTGTACATTTGAATGCAGACACATCACAACAAACTGATAGTTAATGACTTTCAGAAAATGCTAGGATACTAAAAAATTTCGCATTGAGTTGGTTTCAAAAAGAAAAAAAGAAAAAATACGATAAAAAATAACATTTTATTCATTTCAATCAACAATCATTTTATTATCTACAGTCGAAGTATCAATTTTTTTCTTTCTTGCTTCTTCCTTCCTCTTTTTCTTTGCGGCTAATTTTTGAATTTTTTTCTGTTTCGGTTGTATTTCTAGAAGATCGTTTTCTTTTTCATCTCCTTTCTTTTTCTTTCTCCAACGAAGTTTTCCTTTTTTCTTCGCAGAAACTGTCGTGTCGACTACCAAATTTTCCAGCTGTAAAAAATAAATACATAACATTTTTCTCGTTTATACATTTAACAATTACAAAAAAATTATTTTTTACCTCTTTAAATTCAGGATTTTCCGACTCTTTATTTGATAAAGGTAAATAAGTAATATATTTATTATTTTTCTCAACATCTCCTATTAGGTCCAAAAGATTGTTTTCATCTGACTGAAACTCAGAAATATCAAATTCTTTAACGTGCTCAGTTACAATTTCAGCGCTTATATGTGTCTCCATATCGTCTTCTGGTGGTAGCGTATAATACCTTATTTTACCTCTAAAACGGATCCAAAATATTTGTTAATGTTCTTAAAATATTTATTTATATTTATTATTATAGTTGCGTGTTTACCTATTCCAATCTTGTACAAGCATTTTTGCAGCTTTCAAAGTATCAGGAATACCTTTTTTCCCCAATAACCCAAATCGTTTTGCTAATGAAAGTAAAAATTCATCAGGAGTGTTGTAATCAGAGATATTATATAATTCCATCATCTAAAAAACATTTTGGTATTAGAATCCTCATTTTATTTAAAACAAAGTGAAAAAATTATGTATATCTGTTTACTTGTTGCTTAGTAGATCGAAATAAAATTGCTTGTGCAGCTAATGTTGCATCACTTAACTGGTCAGTTTTTACAAGATTTTTCAAACATAATAATGTATTGTTTTTCAATACTGGATTTTCCATAACAATACCAGGGCTATCTAAAATTTTGATATTGGCACCTATTTGGACGGCTTGCAAAGTTCTGAGAAAATAATGAAAATGCGTGAAAAACTGTAAATGATTAAAATATTCAATTAGTGATAACAATAAGCTTTACCTCGTAACTCCTGGTTCTGCACCAACACGGCATGACTTCGCTCTACGAAGACTGTTTATGATACTACTTTTCCCAACATTAGGTACTCCTAAACAAAGTAAAAAGTCATTATAATTATCAAGATCAACAAAGAACAAAAAATCGAAGTTTCATGAGACTCACCTACAACTCCTACGGTAATAGAAGTTACGATTCCTTTATTACGACGATAGTTAGCTAATAATCTCATTAAAAACTCAGCACCGACGCAAGACGAAACTGACATAAGTTTTTCTAAATTTTTCATTTTTTTCGACTTTGATTTTTTCATCATGGCTCGACGACCTAATTTTTGACTTTGTTGCTGTATACTAGCTTTGAAAGGCACTGCTGGCCAACTTCTCCTCAAATAGGCTAACCATTTTTCCAAATTTTCTCGAGGTACTAAATCTGCTTTATTAACCACAATCACGAGTCTTTTGCCAGGATATTTGAGAACAGTTTCTTCCACAACTTTGCATCTAGTTCCCAAAGGATCTCTTGCATCAACTACCTCCAAGATGACGTCTGCTTCGCTTACCACCTATTAAAAAATATCATTATATCATAAAAGATCAATTTTTAGCTCTAAAAATTGAGTTGAAACAAACCTTCTTGAATTCTTTAGCCAAAGAAGAATTTTCCATTTTCAGAGCAGCATTTAATTTCCTATCTATTTCAGCAGATTTGTCGACAGGCATGTAATCATTGCCCCTAATCTGAGCATCCTGTACGAGCTGCTCTAAAGTAATACCATTAGCTTCGTTTTCTTCCCTTATTTTCTTATTTTCTGCCATAATTTCTTTTTCTTTTACTTTAGCTTCGTTAAATTCTTGAATAATTTGCTCTTTAAAAGGACACAAACTGGGAGCTGTAACCGCTTTTGTTTTGGGACCTAATGACAAAGCTTTTCAATTCATTCAATTCTACAATCGTGATAACAAATTCTACAAAATTCACACCTTTGCGATGTTTGCGAGCTTCTCTTCTCTTCTTACGATTATATTCACGAACTTTTTTATCAATTTTATATCGTGTGCGACATGACATACGCTTAGTCCTCTTTTCTGGAAAAAAATGAAAAATATCAATCTGATTGTATTTCCCGGTAGAACGTGTTTCTGCTAAAATCCAACTTACTCAGTGAAGGATGACCCATGGTGAAATGAAAATATGAATGATGCTGGTAAGGATAACTTCGTAACTACGAAGATATGGTAATATAATTAAAATTTTCAAATAACTGAAATAAAATTAAAAATTTTACTTTATCACATTTTTTCCAGCACGTTGTTGAATTGTTATGGTTGATTAAGTGGGAGAAATTAGTCGGGGAGCGTGGAGGGAGCCGCAAGAGAAGCAGTATGAAAACACCAAGACCGAAAAAGATACCTCTTTATAGTTCATAATATCGCCATAAGATATATTTCAAGCGCTAGTTGACTACAAAGAAAAAACTGCAGTTTTACCACAAATCATTTTAATTTCTGAAGTAATTTGAAAAGTCAACATTCTTCAAAGATGTAATAATTTTATATTTACAATGAAATATTCGATTAACGTAAAAGGGCCAGTTTTCAGTGTTAATATTTATTTAAATATTCTCAATGAAATTTTTCCTTATACCTTATAATGAAAAAAAACAAAAAAATTTAAAGTATTGTCCTACTATTTACTTTACCCTGAATATTTTCCCGTACAACACTGCTTTTTTTATAACATGAAACAAAACTATAGAAATGGCGTGTTGTGCAATATTTTATTCATCAATATTTCGATAAGATAAAGATTTTATTGAAATTGTTCGTATAATCGTACAAAATTACTACAAATTAGCTTGATGAAGTTATTTTTTCGAAGTACTTAACATTTTTTCAAATCCACTATTAATAATATCGCCTACATTTTATGTTAGAAAAGTGTTTTTCACTGTGTAGTACTTAAACATAAGTAAACTTTCGCCAGTTATTCGGATATTTATCAAAATGAGAACGTTTACTGGAGCTGACAACTATCATCATGTCAGCTAGTCGTATACGCTAGCTGATGTATGTAAAAGAAATTAATATAAAAAAGAATAAAGTAAGTTTTCATCGCTGATAATGTTTGTTTATATCATCTCTTAGAGGCATCTTTGAACTGAATTCTTCTTCGTTGTTTACCGGCCACCGCTGAAACGTTTCTTTGCCATCTATGTTTTCCAATAATAATCTTTTACAATCGAAATAATCATTTTTCTCGATGAAATTTCCTATCGTAATTGATATTCCATGGTATCAACTATAATTCTTCATTTTTAATTTACAGATAGAATTTTTTCGACTGGAGGTGTTATATATCAAATGGTCTAAATGAAGGTAACTGTTATTCAGTAAATATTTAATTTTTCATTTACCAAATACGCTGAAGCTGTTCTATTTTGGAAGCTTTAATCTTGCGTATTTTGAATTTTGATAACAGCTTTATCGTGATGACATCGTTATGCTTCATGACTAGATAAAATGTATATTTAGAATCGATTTACGAGTAAATATTACTGTAATGTATCTGTTTACAGAGAATGCCTCGAGGTCGTAGTCAAATGCCCTATTATGGGCAGTGCCCCGATAATGAAATGTCTCATATGCAGAGGGGGCCTTGTTTTACCGATGGTTATGGTAAAATGGATGGACACTGCGGGTAATTTACTTATTTTTAGATATTCTTGTCTCAAGTCCCAATGATACCGTAGTATTATCGCAAAAATTTTACGCCTGAGTAACTTATGTGCAAAAGCAATTTTATTTGCGCATAGCTTATTTATATGTAAAATTTGTGATATGAAATACCACTGTATGTGAGGGTTGGTTTAGTAATACAGCTGTATTTTTTATGAGAAATTTTGAAATATTACTCATAATTATTTTATGCGCTAAATAAAATGAGATTTGCCTGTGGCATATTTGTGTGTAAAATTTGACATATGAAATACAGCGTTGTATCAGGATTGGCTCAATAACACAGCAGTAATTTTCTTCACAAATTTTGAAATTTTATCCATAAATATTCTATGCGCAAAATAGAATGAATTTTGCGTATAGCATATTTATGTGTAAAATTTGTGATATGAAATACTGCCGTATATCAAATTTGACTCAATAGCATAGTGGTATATTTCCTCACAAATTTGAAATTTTGAAGACATTTAAATATCTTATGTGCAAAATAAAATAAGATTTGCGCATAATTTATTCACGTGAAAAATTTATGATGAGAAATACAGCGGTAGTATTAAGACAACGTTGCTCTTCGTTTACGATAATTTGTTTTAATTTATCTCTATTTCAGTATGGGTGGTGAATTCAAATCGCCTATGATGGCTAATGCCGATCCACCACCACCACCGCCCAAGAAAAAAAGGAGAACATCGAATACAATGGCTGCGGCTTCCCAACCACCACCATCACCGGTCATGCAAGATTTATTGCCACCTCCTCTAACCGGTACGTTTACTAATATTCATTTTAATCACCAACTCGATGCATATAACATTAAACTGTTTTATTTCCAAAAAAGGTTACGGCGATACCATCGTCGCTTCAAATCCATTCGACGATACACCACCACCGACGCCTACGATGTCTCATATGAATCCGATGAACCACGTCAACAAGCACATGTCAGTTGGCCCATGCATGTCACCAGCTACACCAATGATGGGCTCAATGAGTCCATGTCACATAGTCGGTTCTCCTATGAACTGCGGCCCTCCTGTAGGCAGTCCAATAAACTGCGGCCCTCCTATGGGTAATTGCAGCCCCATGCCCGGGGGCGGTAATAACCCCAACTGTGGACCCATAGGAAGTCCTCATACTGGTTGTAATAGCCGACAAGTAAGCCGCAGTCCTCTAGTGTGTCCGCCAATGAGCAGCGCTGGTTCTGTAATGAATTGTGGTCCAGCCAATAGCAGCCCTTTGAATTCCGTTCATCCTATGAACAGAAGCCCGTCTTCGTTGGGTAGCCCTTTGAGTTCGGTGATGGCTTCTAATGTGCGTGGTAATAGCCCTCTGGATTGCGGTTTAGGGTTGAATTCGGTCGGCTCTCAAAAAGGTAGCCCGATGTCTGTTATGAATTCGCATAATATGAATAATTTGAACTGCGGCTCGCCTATGGGTAGTCCGTCCAATGTATCGTTGAGTAATTGTAATAATGGAAGCATGAACATGGGCTCGCCTATCACCAGCCCTTTGGGTAATGTACCGTGTTCTGATTTGGGTATGAATCTTAATAATGTGATGAATCGAAGCCCGATGAACAACGGGCCACCGAATTCCGTTGGTAGTCCTATGTTATGTGGGTCTTCGATGAGAGGGCCTTCGCCCATTAGCGGCGGACCTTTAGGTAATGCGATGAGTATGAATTGTAATCCGAATCAGAATGTCGGCGTTATGGGCTCGAAAAACGATTTAAATATGAACGATTTGGGTATGGGCAGAGATAACTGCGGCCCTCACATATCAATGAAACCCAATTCCGGACCCAATATGGGCCCTGGGTCGTGCGGCATGCCTCCGATGAATATACCGTGTTCGCGACCCTCCGATATGAACAACATGCAGTGCGGTCCGACCATGAATAATTCGCATTGCAACACCATGATGAATAATCCTCAGTGTGGGCCTGGAATGAGCAATTTACCATGTATAGGAAATAATATGAACAGGCCTCCGTGCAATAACCCGATGGGTATGGGGAATCCGTACGACGGTATGAACCCACAGTGTAGACCGCCTATGAATCGATCTCAATATCCCAGACCTATGAGCAATATGCATTACAGCGGGCCAAACAATATGAATAATTTATGCGGCCCTCCTGCCGACATGGGCAACATGCCTTGCGGTCCTAATAGCAATATGCACTGCAACGACGGTAACATGAACAATCCCCAATGCGTTGGTAACAACATGAACCAATGCTCCGGTAACATGTTCAATTCGCCGTTCAGTCCGTTCGATTCACGTTGCAGCCCGAACCTACCTTTTAATCCGAACGAGGCGAACATGAATAACGGATTTTACCAGCGTAACATCAATCACAACAACAACGCCGCTTGTATGCCCAACATGCGTAACCCTTGCAGCGTAACCACCCCCAATGAACTACCGAACACCGATATATCCTCCATTAAAACCGAAACCCGAGATCATTCGGATTTAAATAACGACATAACCGGTACAGTTTGCTCTATCGGTTCCAACGATAATAGCAACGACGATCTTAATTTACTATCTTGCGCCAACGACAGCTTCCTGCGAGAGGACGACAGAAAAGCGAAAGATTGTAACGGAGGCATTTCGTTGGACGGCGAAGTCGACAAAATCGACGAAATTAAGAACAAAATAGACGATAAAAAAGACCCAGCCGTTAAAATCAAAGACGAAAAGTTGGACTCGAAAGACGAAGACGATAGTAAAATTTCGCCATCAACGGCCACCTCCACCTCTACCACCACAGTCACCACTAGCACCGCAGCATCCGTTACCAGCGGCGATCACGATACCAACGACGCCGCGAAAAGCAACGAAAACACGAGTAAAAACGAAGACGACGATTTATTCAAAAGCGACTCGGCTGGCTCGCATAAAAGTAATAACGAAGAGAAGCCCTCGGTCGATACCAACGATAAAGACGAGACGGATGAGAAGTTACGTCGTAGCGGCGATAACGAAGACGAATCGGAGGATGCGAAACGCGAAGATAAGAATATTAAAAGCGATTCGAACGACGATAACGGCAATTGCGGAGAAAGCGAGAATAGCGAACATGGTAACATGGAAAATGGCAACGCCGCTATTAAAATGGAAAACGATAAGTTTTTCGATGGCGTTAAAAATATCAACGAGTGTGCCAACAATAACGGAGCTCGTCCGATTAATAATTTTAGTAATGGCAATGTCATACCGACTAGTAATTTCGGACCTGGCAATGATGCGAATTTGATTAGTAATTCTACCTCTTGCATGAACGAATCGATATGCACCTCGTCGGTTATGCCCAACATGCGTACTACCATGTCGAATACGATGAATCATTCGATCAACTATCCCAATTCTAGACCGATGTCCATGTTTCCCGGCAAAGTAAGATGATAATAATAGGAGCTGTATGAATTAAGACGAAGCGAATACTTGAGTGTAAATGCTATCGAGTGAGAGGTATAGGTAATCAGGTACAAGCATATGTCTCATGCGATATCAATGACTATTATCTTTTAAACAGCGGAATAGCCTGAAATTTTTCTTCGAGGGGATTTTCAAAAGACAAGTCATTACATGATTAAAATTGGGTTCGGGCATCGAAAGAGTTGGCCTCTAGCGGATTACAGTGAGAACCCCTGAAAAAGTGGAAATGAGTAAAATTTAACATTGATTTAAATGGACGTAATTTCGTTTTTCCAATTTTACGAGAAAATAAGGGCATTCAAAGGAGAATTCATGATAACTCTTTTTTAGACGATGAAATTTTTTTCCCAAAGATATTAACATTGTTACTTCTATTTTCATTCACGATAACAATGGAAATTAATTGTTTATTATAGTATTAATCATTTAAAGTCAACTATTCGCTTATCACTTGACACTTGTCCAGTAATCAATCTGTTGAGATTGTGTTAAAGTGAATTGTGCAATGAAGATTTTATTCAGTATTCAATAAATTCGTATATTATCGTTATTTGCTATATAGAGTAGGTAATGCGCCTCTGTGATAATTCGTTTTTCAAATTTTTATCGTTATTGGTTATGAAAACAACAATATTTATATCATTGAATAAGAAATTTTATCCTTTAAAAATCAGGTTACGATGAATTTAAACCTTACAGTTTTCTCAAAAAATTTGAAAAACGAAAACTGGTTCATTTAAACCAATGCTAAATTTTGATCAGTTTCCCTTTTTCAAGTTAAACGACACTAGCGCGCCACACCTGTGCCCAGCCCAAATGGGATTTGTTATTTTCTCTAACTTGGGTGAGTGATCGTTTACCTAAAGTTTGTTCGTTCTTTGAAACTTGGAAAATTTTCTTCCCATCAAATCATTGAGTATTTATAATGACTGGTCTAGGTTCTAATTGGTCATATGTTACGCGCGTAGTGACCAATCATAACGCTAGAATGTGATAAAATGTAGGTAGTTTCAGTTCTACCTTCCTAAATAATATCGTTCAGTTTTCAGTGAACGACTAAAATTCGTTTGTGATTTGAATCATCAGCTGATTTGTGTTTTTATTTTATGAGTTAGTCGAGGTAAATTTATAACATTCCAACTTGCTGATTGGTTGTTACAGGCGTGACGTATGACCAATTAGAACCTAGACCAGTCATTATAAATACTCTATACATGATAATGTTTTTTTTTTTTTTTTTTTTAAATTGGTTCATCATAAAAAATTGTACATCTAAAACTACATTATTATTTTTTTTTAATTGATAATTTCGAACAACAAAAATTAGCGTGAAAAAATTAAATACGAACTAATATTTAACGGAATACAAAAAAAATTTGAATTTTATTCTACTTCAGGGTCATTCCATGTCAATTCAACCAAGCATTTGACCTTGTAATTTTGGATTTCGCTCATTCGTTTACAAGTTGGGTTTTCCCTATACGTAAGAAAACCACCCTCATTTCCTCCCCCCCCCCCCTCCAACCTATCAAGGCGTGAAGAGGCCACCTTTTATTTTTTGGAATTTTTCAGTTTTTGCAAAACATGCCCAATTTTCGGTTCTTATAGAAAGCGAACAAATTCATCTAGAGATGAACGCTTTTTATGGTTCAATGGCTCACCCAAAGGCGATTTTAACGAGCTTGTAAGATTTTCAAAAGTTGAAAGTTGAACTTTCAATAGAAAAAATTCAACTTTTACTACTTGGAAAAAATATTGAGGCTCCATTTTAAAAATTCGAAAAAAAAAAAAATATTGAACAACTTGATTAGGTTTTAATCGCAATGTTTTCAAGGTGGGAACGTGCTCCGTTCAGAAGCATGGTGCCGCCAAATTTTGAAAAAAAAAATTGGAAAAACGTAGTATGGGCATGTGACATATCGTTTTATAGGTATTTGGGTACACTGAATACCATTATGAACTTATTTTTGATCCCCGATCATTTTTACCCCTCCTAAGTATCCCTCACTTAATCACCAAAAAATTGCGTGATAATGAAAAATTCTGTTTGTTTTGGTGATTTCAGTGCTTTTAAGTATTCGTACCTATGCAACTATATACTTCATAATTTAAAAATTCTTCAGTCTCTCCGACCCCTCACCCCCCCCTCCCACCAAAAAAACCAGAGCATTTCGAAACATGATATCGAATTTAAATGTCATTAATCATAATTTTAAATCAGCATAAAATGAAATAATCAATAGAAATCGAATTTTTCATTATTATTCAATTTTTGTGATTAAGAGAGGAATGGTTGGAAGGGGTAAAGATGGCTGAGGATGAAAAAAAAATTCGTATAATGAATTTTATCGATCGTAAAAATTTCGGTGCTCCATTTTCTTTCATACTTATTACTGAATACAACATTTTTCTTAATTATTCGTACGCTGTCACTTACTTTAAATAATGGTCTTGGTAATTTGAAATTATTCATAGAATATAAAAGCTCATTTAAATGAATGAAAATTTTCCTGTTTTCATGAGTTTCAGAAAATATTTACATTTTGGTAAAGATGAATGATCAAGTTTAATTGTTGATGAAATGATAGAAAATGAAACGAAGATGTTTTTCACATTCGTGACAATTTTTCGCTTTTTTCCCCAACCATTCAAGGATCTAAATATGAGTATAATGATGTCAAACAAAAAATAATAATTTTTTAGAATTTAGAGTAGGTAAACATTTTTTAGAAGTGAATTCCCTTTAGCACGTGTTAATTTCATTTCATTATTGATGAAATTTCTTCTAGTTTATTCGAAAGCCACAAGAACTGGAAAAATTGCGATATAATTTTAATTTGCATTCTAGTTCCTCTTATTTATCATGCGTAAACTGCAAAACAAAATTTTTGTTATTGTTTTAATTAAAACTTGAAACTTGAATTGGGAAATTATCGAGTACTTGGATTTGTTTGAATTGATTGAATAAATAATCGCAAAAAAATCGAAAATTTATGGACTTCAAGAGATATAATTCTTCCATTGCATCATTCTTAATCTCTCCCCTCTGCCCCAGCATTTACTCCCATGTTTCGCTCGTCTTCTATTCATACAGCTCATTCGACGGTTACGCGTTGGTGATCACTGACTCTAATATATTTGTTATTATTATAGGTATATCCGAGCAACAAATCCAAGGTATTTAACTCGCAGAATCCTAACGCCCCTCCAATCTATGCTTGCGGACTTTGTCATAAAGAAATAAACGATAACGATCAAGCGGTACTGTGCGAGTCCGGGTGTCATTTTTGGTATCACAGGTAAACCATATGGAACGATTTGAACGTCGTTATGATTTAATCGAATCTTCGATTTATCTACGTTTTGTTTTCAGAACTTGCTCTGGATTATCGGAACCAGCTTACCGGTTATTAACGGAGGAAATATTCGCCGAATGGGTGTGCGAGAATTGCTATTCGTCGAAGAATATTCCTTTAGTTAAATTCAAGCCGTGAATGAAATCTCGTTAACGGTTTTTGCTGAGCCTAAATAAGATTCCTTGTTAATATCATAGGTACTACAGTCAAGTCGAATGTTTCGCTTGAGTCGGTGTAAAAATGTGAATCGCGTTGAACAGATACTCATTATTGATTTAGAAAATGTTTCTTGTAAATATGTTCTGTTATTCGTACGTTGTCAACATAATTGTATCTCGAGTAATCTTATTTAAGTTTTAATTTACTAATAATTACAAATGTTAGACAAGGTCCAGTTATAACTGGAGTCGAACGATGGAATTTTTGTATATCAAGTTTTTTACCCTCAGCGAGGATCTGAGTAGGTTTGCTGTTGCGTTTGAAAACGCATTGGGAGTGTTCGAAGGAACTCCACTTACCATTATGTGTGTGTAAATTGTAGCTAAATGGATGGGCTTGTAGCGAGATGTTTTTTTTTTCCTTTTCATTTTTCTTTCACTTAGATTATTCGCAAGCGTGTATTTACCAAGTACTATGTACGAGGAAAGCTTTTTTCTCGCTAGTGACCGGTGCTTTCAAATGTAGGTTTAATTTCGAATTATCTCCGATAGCCGAGTGATTGAGTGCCGATGTAATCGGAGGGAAGTGTGATAAGATTGGGCAGCTAATTTGAAATTTATTTTCATTGTATTTCTTTATTTGTCCTTCACTTATTGGCGTTTTTCCTTTTTTCCTATTTGCCGTGCCATTATTTTATTTCGCGTTCGATTATACGTTTAGTTATTAATTTACCCGGTATCGCTGATTTTTTTTTATGCTTCGCTTAGTAGTCTATCCGGTATAGGTGATGTTTTTTTTTTTTTTCGTGGTTTTCTCCGAATACATTGGTTAGATATTTATAATAAAAAAATACCTCGAGAGTGGGATTAATGAAGCGTATTGGATAATGTTATTCGGTATTCTTATTTTTCCTTATTTCTTTTTTCTAATGTTGATGATATGTTTACCTCTTTGTATATATGAAATTATGGAAATTTTTAGCATATTAGAATTAGTATATGAATGGCATTTTAGTGTGTGTGTCGTGTTGGACTAATTGTTTTAGTGATTTATCAATATTTTATTGAACTGGTTCCAGTGAATTGCCTTTTTCTTTTTCTTTTTTTCTCTTTCTTTTTTAACCATTAACATAATTCTTTGAAGGTGTAGCTAAACGAGTAACGTTTGCTGTATTGAAGATTATAATTATGTTAATTACTTGAGTATTTTTTTTTTCTAGGATGAAGTTGATTAATTTTCTTTCTTCTGTTGTAAATTGTGTATTTTAATTATAATTGTTTACTAAATTATTTTTCTTTTATTATTGAATTTATTTACATTAAATTATTTAAAAATAATTGTTTTATTTTGTATTTGTGCACAATTGCATATAGTTATTTATCGATGTTAGAATTATTTGAATGTCGTATAGAGGTTTTACTCAAGATAACGGCGTAAGTTAGAACAGGTGGTGGGTTATTTTGTATTTTATAATATCTGTAACTCGAGAACGACTTTACTGGAGGACATGAACTTAGTATCGATTTTTGTTTGGAGTGTGCTTATATTTCTGCAGTCTCACATAATATTTAGAAGCATTAGGTATTACGGTAAAAAAATTAAAATAATTGAAATCTAATACCAAGTATTTTCAAAATAAAGAAATCAGTTGATCGTGATTCTCGTAACTATTAATCAACTGTTGAGCAGAATATTTTTACTTTAAAATATTGTAACGTTGGGAAAACCTGCGCTGCAGGTTTGAATCAAATCGCTGCATTAAAGAATATTTGAGGTATCATTTTCATTAAATGGAAAAGTCAGCGTTCTTTGTATTTTTTTCTGATCAATTTTTTCCGCATTTCAGTAAATGAAAAATTACTTAATAAAATTCTCACTTTTTTTTATTAGTTTTTTTTTTTTAGTGACTTTTTCATTGCTTCTTTTATACCTACCTAACATTAATGTTTTCTAAGAAATGATTTTAAGTAGATTTCAGGTATTCCTTTTTTTCTGTATATCGTACCAAGTATTAAAGCATAATAATTATAGTTTAAGATAAGATGCTCGCAAAAGAGAAGATATACTGCATAATTAAATTATTTGCCGAATGAAAAAATGAAGGTATGTATCCCCAAGTATCCAACTTATAAAACAGATTTTTGGGGTAGTTTGGGTAGAATTGGTGATTCTTTGTACCAATGAGTCAAACGGTATCCGAATTGTAAGTAGGATAAAGTGATTTTAAATTACACTTCGTGAATTATGAATAAATTACGTGAACGAAATTCTGAGTAACCCGCCGGAAATGGAACTAACGCTTTTTCCTATTCATCATTATATTCATGGAGTAACTGTAGAGTTAATTTAAAATTTCCTGGTTGCCCAAATCACCTCTAAACTTCAGGTTAATTTTCTTTCATTATCAAAAAAGCATTATTATGAAAGGTTGAAACCATAAATATGTATTTTTTTCCACTTTCAAAATGGTCAAGTAAAAAACTGGCTTTTTATAGACTTGATGTATCCATACTGAAAATTTTCTGGTGAACTTGGGTTTATAAAGTTCAGTATGATATAAGATTCATTGAGAATGGTCAAAAAATCAGCTTAAAAGCAATGTACGTAGATAAATGAGTTAATTAAGGCTAATCGCAACAAAAGTAATGTATTAACCAAATGAACAAAATTTCTATTGGATTTTCAACATCAACAAGTCGTTCATAAGAATTTCAGCATTTCACTCATAAAATTTGGGTACTCGTAAAGCCTAC
The DNA here is from genome assembly GCA_009761765.1 of Phenacoccus solenopsis. Classification (NCBI taxonomy): domain Eukaryota; kingdom Metazoa; phylum Arthropoda; class Insecta; order Hemiptera; family Pseudococcidae; genus Phenacoccus; species Phenacoccus solenopsis. The sequence continues at coordinate 7,137,921 of CM019756.1, forward strand.
TAAGTTCAACTTCTTATTATGGACTACCCTAATACTTTTCCTACCATCTGCGCGTATGTGCACATAGTGAGCCTCTCTCATACTACACACGATGGGCTATATATGGCTATATGTACTCGGGCACACCTTTCACGCTGATTTTATGCGATTTTCGGATTCTAATTCCGTGAATACATAAAATGAACCTCTTAGTATTTAAGGATGCTGAAAAAAAAAAATGCTGAACCAATTTTTGTTCACCCTTTCAAGCTCAGAAATTTTACGAAATTAAGCTCGTTTAAGGGGAAATTTTCAACTAGGATTATTTTCATAAGTATCCATGAAAGAAATACACAGTATAAAAACATGCTAAAAGCCAGTGTTGTAGGAACAAACATATGTTTGTTCTTGTTCCTGTTCTCGTTCTTAGAAAGACCCAGTCATTTGATTCTGTTCCTGACTCGTTCTTATTCTCAATGTTTCAATCGTTCTCGTTCTGTTCTTCGTTCTTTCAATTCTTTACAATCTTGTTCTCGTTCCGTTCTTCGTTCTATAAATCCTTTATGATCTCGTTCTTGTTCGTTCTTCGTTCTGTTCTCGTTCTTCAAATTTCAGCTTATTATTTTATTTTATTTATTTATTTATTTATTTTTTTGATAACGTGTTTACGGTTTGTGTTGTTGTTGAAATTAAAAATTAATTGAAGCTAATTAATTAAAATAAAAAGATTTATATGGGTATAAGCAGCATTTGTCCGCTTTTAGAAGTTTTTTCTTTTCTCTTTCCCCTCATGATATCTATTAATTTCATGACAAATCATGAACTTTCAAAAGAACGAAGAACAACCCAAAATTACATCCGTTCTTGTTTTTGTTCTCTTTCCTCAGCATTTTACATTAGTTGGTTCTCGTTTCGTTCTGTGATCTTTCAGTTTGAAAACATTCTGTTCTCGTTCTGTTCTTTGTTCTTCAGATATATCACTTTTATGTTCTCGTTCTTGGTCCTGTTCCTCAGGAACAATGAAAATTCTCCGTTCTTGTTGTTCTTCGTTCTCCTTCTTTAGTTTGTTCCTACAACACTGCTAAAAGCTCTCTTTGGTTGATAATGTGGTGCTTAGTACATAGGGCAAAGAAGCTCCCAAAAAACGCTTTTTTGTTATATTTCCTCAGGGAATCATTCCAAGGTGAAAGAACAGATAGTTTATTCTGGATTAAATTCATGACTGGTTGATTGATGTAACATTTTATACCGTTTATAGTAAAAGAATTCCAGATTTAAAATCGCATGTTGAAATAATTTTTGGTAAAGGTGGATGAGGTATTCCTTCGATATTTATGAAAAAAAATCTGTCTTGTAGATTTGAGAACTTTAAAAAAAAAAATAAAATAAAATAAAATAATAATAGTAAATTTGATTTTGAAACCTATCATAACACTTCTAACGATTTTTTTTTGCACTAAATTTTAGGTCATGCGCGCATCGCGGCTCTACTCATCGTCCAATGTTGTCCTTCCGCCTCTCTCCTCTCTGTCCTGTCGGTGCAATGTTTTCTTCAGTACAAGTTTCTTGCAGTAATTTTACGTGCGCGATTGATGTTACGACTGAAATTACGTGTTTTTTTGTTTCTGAGTTTTTGTTCGTTAAAAATCAACTCGAAGTAATTTTCTTGAATCTGTACCCTAGTAAAAGTATTCGATCGCTGACAGTTTCGATCTTTAGTGCACATAACTTCATTAGAAGTCGGTGATGTTGCTATGAATACGTTATCGCTCGTCTAAACAAGTTTTACTCCATCAATAATCCACAAAATGACGACTGAGGAAAAATTCAGAGCTGCTGTGAACGTCATAAGAAATCTACCGAAAAATGGTCACTACCTCAATTATAAATTTATTTTAATAATTCGATTAATTTCGATGAAAATAATGCGCATAAATTATACCACTGTTTAAGGCAATATTGAAAAGATAAATTTCCATTTCAGGACCCGTACAACCGTCGCATCACGTTATGCTGAAATTTTACGGTTACTTCAAACAAGCTACAGAAGGACCCAATACATCGCCGAAACCGCCGTTTTGGGATCTAGTGAGAAAAGCGAAATGGGACGCATGGGCGAAATTGGGAACTATGGAACGGGAAACAGCGATGAAAAATTACGTCGAAGAGTTCAAAAATGTACGTTGACTTGAATACATTTCGATATAAGTTTTTACCCTGATTTATTGGAAACATTTTTTCAGATCGTCGAAACTGTTTCCAATTCCAGTATGGATAATGTTGATAAATCGGAAATCGACTCATTTTACGCCTCTGTACCTTTAAAAGATTTAGAATTAGTGGTTGGCCCGGTTATTGACAGAGCTCGATCTAGATCTAATTCTCCATTACCAGATGCTTCCTCACAAAATTCATACGCAGGTAAAGGAATTATTTTTAACTTGATCAAATAATTAATATACCCATTTGTTTACCATTTTGCATTATGCAAACATTTTCATCCAATATTGAATATATTTACCGAGCTCATCTAATCTTATTTCCGTTCAGATATACCGCTAGAAAATGGTATGCCAGAAAGTGCAAATTACGAACCCAGCGATACCGTTATAACCGCAGGGGATAAAAAATATCAGCCTAGTTACGGTAAAAATGGTGTTTACACGAATGGAGTTTGTAATGGTAAAGAAGAAGAAGATGAAGACGAGGAATTCTTTCTAGATACCATCGAGGTACGTAAACAAAATATAAGTTTCGTTTGCGGTTGATATTTTCGTATTTAGCGGTTACGTTAAACGAAAATGATTATTTTAGAACTCCGACCAAGGCTCCAGAACTAGAATAAATTCGGATGACAGAATTTATCGAACAAATGCTCAATTAAATTATATGAATGGTTATGCCGTTGGTTTCAAAGGTATAAATTATTTTACTCGAATTTCTTAATGTAATGAATGTCTCATTACTTTACTTTATACTGGTTTTCAATTCATTTACAGATGATAGCAACAATAATAGAAAATGTTATTCGGAAATCGATATAGAAATGAATCAACAAATTTCTAAAGTCATTATATCGCTTCAAAAAGATTTAGAAAAAGTTGTCAAAAGTGTCAACCTAATAGAACAACGTATTGGTCAACTACAAGGAAAAGTATGTCACTTTTTCGTTACCATGATGTACAACGTATCGATAATCATCATGTTTTGATGATAACAATAATCGTTCCTAATTTCGTAGCTGTATTGGTATCATAGGTCACTTCATTTGCGATTATCGTTATTTTCGTGTTATTCTGTATGGTAAAAGAAAAATAATAATTTCGTGTTCTCCTGTCTTATCTTCTCACGAGTTGATCATTAGAATGCATAACAATGGCTAATGCGTGATGATTTTTTTCACTTCACACCACAAACGAAGGCCTAGCAGATTATTATGTTATTTAATGGTGATAATTTGGTATTTGCAAATGCAAAAATATTTGTGAATTTTTAAGTCTATGCTAAGAAATAATTTCTCAGCTGAGTTTTCATTTGAAAAGTTAGCTATTACAGTGTACGCGATTTGAGAAGTAGGAGTGAGAGGGCGGGAATTTTACATCTCAATGTTTCAGAACATTTATAGCTGATCGCAGATTGGTCAGCGGCGTCAGCCCTTAGAATTTGTATTTTTCATATCTTTTTTCACCGGCTTTCTAGTCACTGCCGATTGAAGGGGAGGGGAAGGACGTAGCATGGATGATTTGTACCACGTACTACCTAACCCACAATTTTTTAATATTCTAATTTTATTATAGAATTAATATAAATTAAATCAATAAAAATATTTAAAAATAAAAATTGATTATTATAATGAAAATAATATTTGAAATATTATTATAATGAAAGATATTTTTAAATATGAAATTGAAATAAATATAATTTTATAAATGAAAAGAAAATGAGAATTTTAGTATAAAATTTTTCAATTTGAATGAAAAGACGTAAGCAGCCATGCCGCATTGCTAGAGCTGAGTTTTTAATTTGGGTTTATTCAGGTTTCATCCAATACCAAATCTAAAAACCTTCTTCCAAAACCACTTGAGAAGTTGAATTGAAATAAATGTAGTGATTCTTGTCATGCAATAATCATACGAACCCATATTTTTCAAATTATTGGAACTTGAAGTTTTTGAAGTTATCCTCAAATTTTGATGATTGACCATTTTGTATCTATGTTGGTCCAAATTTATGAGGCGATATTTTGGTCATCAACTAAGTCTACAAACAAAGTTCGACTTTTCTTGATCGATTTGGTGAGGAGATATGGAAAATTCATGAAATTTTCTGCTACAGTTTACTCTCCAAAAGCCATCTTTTACTCTAACTCATCTCCAAATTCACTTGGGAAGTCAAAATCAGAATATTTTAGTCACTTGGGCTCATTTTATCGTATAACCCCACAATAAAAAAAAAATTGACTTTTTATGTACCCATACCACATTTTGAGGTCGATACCCCCTCTCCCCTTCAATATCAAGTGTGAAGGCGAATTTAGGATATATTACATTTTTTATCCTCAATAATCATATTAGTTCATATTAGTTATATTTTAACCATTTTTAGGCTCCTTAAACCCTACTTAGGTTTTATTAATCCGCCATTTGGGATCCATTTTGACCCAAATTCTAGAGCTCATATTCTGGTCACCAACTAATTCCAGATACAAAGTTTGACCTTTCTAGATTGATTTGGTGAGGAGATGTGGAATATTCAAGGAATCATCACTCATGTGAAACGTAGTACATTTTTCAGTCAACTTTCCTCCCCTCTCCCAACCTCCTTTATAAATGACCAGAGCACATCATGCTTGCACCGCTCAGTTCAGCCTGAACCTCTCAACGAAAACGTTCAATTAGTAACCCCCCCCAAAAAAAAACATCAAAGAGAACACATCACCCTTCCTTAGATTTAGATTTTCATTCTCCCCTTCCCCAAAACCTTCCATCTACCTTGCTTCCAACATGGTTCTGTATGCATAAAAATCGCTGAAATTTCAGTGATAAAATGTTCATATGAATACGAAAAACTTTTTTTTTTAATTTTTGCCGTGACTCCAAGTAACAGTTAATTTGAATTTTAACAGCTTCAAAATTTTTCACCGTAGTGTTAGATGATCGAGCAAACTGAGGATACCAGCATATCCGAATTGTACCTTTCTACGTGAATTTGATGGCGAGTTGAAACGAAGAAAAAACGGTTCCTTTTTCTCCTCACCTAATCTACGTGGATAGGTGAAATTTTGTGCGGGGGTTACTTAAGGAGCGCATCATAAGGTTTTGAATTTTGGTCAAAATACATCCAATATGGCGGATTGTCAAAATTTGAGGATAGCTTGAGGATCGTAGAATAGCTAAAATTTCATGAATACGAAAAATACTGTATTTGCGAAATTCCTTCTCACAGGTCTTGTTGGAAGGGATAAAAAAGTATTATCATCTCCAGGATGTAGATAGATGTGGCGGGGTGGAGGGGGCGAGAGAAAAATATTAGTTTTTAATCATACTCTCATGTAATACAGAGAGCACAAATTTCCATAATATAAAAATTTCAGCATTCTAAATGAAGTGTTAGGGGAATTAAAGAGAAAAACTAAGCTTAGAGGGGAAATAAAATCATTAAATTTCTTAAATCTTTCATATCTCTTCATCACATTCATATAGAGCGCTCAAAACGTGTAAGTAGAGTCAACTATAGACCATACTATGATTCATTGAATTTAGTTCAAGATGGATCCAAAATGGCGGATTGTTAACATAAACTCATATTATTACTCAGGCAGAGCAAGTGAGCGATACGTTTGGAGGGAATAATATATTGGGTAAAGAAATTTCTATTTCATTTCGTATGAAATAATAAGTTCAAATTTAACATATAAAAATTTCAGCCTCCTACATAGATTTGGAAGCGAATGAGAGCGAGAAGTTGCTTGTAGAAGGGAAATTAGGTCACGAAATGTCTTCACTCATCCATATCTACTCATTCAATGTTCCTAGGAAGTTCAAATGTAGGTCAAATTCATCGAATATGGCAGATTCAATAAGATTTGAGGAATGCTTGAGGTATTCCAGATGGCTCAGATTTAATAATTACAAACTGATAAAATTCATAGGGATGTAAGATTTGAGGAATGCTCGAGGGATTCCAGATAATTTTAATTTAATGATTACACCCTGATAAAATTCATGAGGACATGAAGCACAACATATTTCAATATCACTTTCTCACATAATTTTGTATTGTCAAGTATGGGTTTCCAGCTTCAATACAGTGTGTATAGTCCATCCGAAATAGTATGAGCTGTGTTTCACCATGCATAACACACAAAATTTAGCTCATGCTATATTGTACAGACTATAGATGTACAGAGAAAATACCAAATTTGCAAATTTAAACATACTCTTATTGAAAATTCAGCTCCAACGATGTGCCATGGCTGCTTACATTATGTATTTTAATCGAAAATACGCGATTCAAAATTTTATTTTTTTAAAAGTAAAAATAAACCTAAAGAGATGATTAATTTATCAACAAAATAAAACATTAGGTGTCCTTATATTTCTCCTTTCTCGGTTGTGAATCACTAACATCTTTATTTCCTTCTCTCGCTCTAATAATAATAAATTACATTACGCTGGAAAAGAGGTGCATTAGCGTGACAAAATCTGCGGCAAGGTTGCGCCTTGAAAATATTTATTAATGAGTGCTCATGTGTCTAATTACAGATTGTTGCCCAGAAATCGTCCGAATCATCATTCATGACATCACAAATCGTACCATTCGTTATACTGTTCTCATGGCCTGTTATTCTGCAACTGCTAATTGTATGGTTTCGACGGAAGAAGTAGATAACGAGAAGAAACTATTACTTGACACATTATTTGGGTATAGGGAATTATTTTTACTGTTCGTCGGTTTATTTCGCCTTATTTACCATATGTGATAATATTATTCGCTTTTTTAAATGCAAATACGATTGTTTTTGATAGACCGGTGTTTTCGTATTCGTATTATCGATAAGTTTTTAATGATACATTTTTACCCTTACGTGAATCGAAATACGTTAACTATCTAGCATCACAATGAATAGCGAAATTATTCGTTAATTTAATTTAATCTTTAAAAATGTTACGTCACGGTGGAAAGTTATTTGTTTTTTAATGCGTCCATAATGTATTTTTGTTACGAAGTTACCAGAAGGTATGTAGAAGGTTGTTATTGGCTTAGTTTTGTAGTTCGTTGTTACTGCGAGTTGGTGGATTCCAGTGTCTTCTCTTAAAATAAATCTCATTCCGTTATTTAGATACTTTTTTATTGGAGAGCTTTTTTCTTCATTCAAAAAAAAAATGTTAACGTAATGTTCATATTATATAATATTAGAACTTATGATTGTAATGTATTAGCGTTCAATAAAGACGGAATTTAAACTTTTTGTTGTTGTTATTTGTTTTTTTATTCATTTTTTTGTTTAGTGATAATAATCTATGGATATTTAATGAACTCTCCCTGTAAACCGAAATGGTAGTCACATCGGATAAATGTATAATAAACATGGACTTAATAAAAAATGTAAACGATGGTAGCACAAACTTTACATATCGATTTTCCACTCATGCATGAGTATCATATTACGAAAGATTATTGTCGTAAGAAACGAAGCACAATTATAAATGTATGAATTCAACTTGTCACATTTACGTATAAATTAATTACTTCATAAATACAATATCCATTCAAATAAAGAAAAAAGAAGTAATTAAGGCTTTAAAATTTGATTTAATTTAATGTCTTCAACATCCCTTGATTGATGAGGAAGTTGCGGTCACTTTATCTAATTCCATTTACTAGCAATTATAACGCCTACAACAAATGTCAACTTGACCGATGCTTCCATCTAAAACAGAGTTTCATAGATCGTCGTAATTTCGGTGGAAATATACAGGGCGTTCCGTACCGATGTAACATTTTCATAACATTATGGTTTGACCACCCTGCTTGCTGTTGAGATGGAGACACAAATTTTTAAGGATTTTTATTTCATCATCGAAGACCTACAAAAATAAAAAGTATTGACTTCAATTTTTTTATTTTGTATTTATGTGAATTTCAACTAGTAAATTATAACAAAACACAAATAGTGATGAATTCGTATTGAAAGAAAAAAATAATAATGATGAATTGATTGCAGTGAAAAAGGCAAGTAGAGAAAAATGACGAAGAAAATTAAAAAACAAAAATTAAAAATAGATAATTTTTTCATATTTTTTGCAGATGTAATTTTGAAAAATGGTCGCAGTTAGAAAATTAGTTGCACCAATTGCCATGATTCAGTGTTTACAATTTCTTTACACAGGAAATTTAGATACAAACTACATAAATTTATAGATTGAATGAATTTGGATTTTGAAATGATATAATTCAATGAACATTTTTTTTTTTCAAATGATCCAAATGAAATAAAAGTAGATATTTTCATTTTTATTCGTTTCACATGTTTATGGGATTTAAGACAAGCAGCAGAATTTGTGGAGTTGAGTGATTTACTTGCTTGTGTGAATAATATTCGATTTAAAGATGAATATTTTGTCAGAATAGCCTGATTACAGAACGTATAGTACGATAGAGTAGCTAGAGCCGCCAAGAGCCAAGTTGGGCCTGGCCTTAGGATAAAGTGAATAATTACATGCAGCAGTGTTTTGGAGACATATTTGCATAAGATCGTTGAAAAACAAACAGATTACTTCATTATATTTATATATAGAATTGCAAATTAAAAATATATTCATTAGATTCTGATAACGTGTAAAACACAACAAAACCGTATCGCTTCGTCTGTTGGTTATACAATACTTTTATCATCTCAGTCAGTCTGTAATAGGACAAGTATAGACAGGTAGGTACCTATTTAACGCGAAGAAATCATACGTTGAGTAAGAAATAAGAAAAAACCTTAATTTTATATTAACCGACGACTTTTACTCATAATAAAGCGTTTTTCATATTTATTTCATCTAAACAAAACATGAAAAAATCACCAATTTTTTTCATTATACTTTACATTTTTTTTTTTTATTCTTCCCTGCTTATTCCCTCCGCTGTCAATTTTTAGATTATAATTTTTTTGATAGTAGTATATAATTTAATTAAATTTAATAATAAAATTTTTATTAAAGAAATTATTAATAATAATAAAATTATAAATGAATATATAATCAATTTATTTATTTCATTAATAAATTTTTTACCATTTTATGCTCCACATTTTGGCATAAACGGATTAATTTTATATCATTAGATGATAAAATAAATATTTTTAAATTGTTCCGAACTGAGATGAAAAAAGTTGTGAAAACTTTTGTGCATTTCAGTTTTCCGAAAATGCGGTAAGAAACCCATCATACACGCGTGTACATGAATTGTCTTACTTGTGGCTCGAAGGGGTTACATTCAAAGTGAACACCCTGCATAAGATACACATTGACCAAAGCGTGGAGTAGTTATAAAATTCCTGTTGAACTTCCCTCGAGATCACGCATCTGCCGTTTTAATACTGAAGAAACACCCACAAAAGATATTTTATCCGCTTCATGTCCAATAAAGCGAAGAAAGAATTGATGACTAAGATTATACTTATAATTGCTAATCGTCCAAGTGCGCTGACAACCTCATCTTGGTAAATTATTAACGATATATTTTTCAATACTCAAGGGACGGGCCGGTAATTTACCAACATCACTGTCGGATTATTTTCCTCAAAGTGCTGTATCCAATTTACTAAAATGTTGAGTAGAAAAAAACCAAGTCATCGAGTACTTATAAAAACTCGCCTTGTACAGGGTTCAGTTTAGTTTTTCACTTCGTTTGTGTTCATAGGTTAACATCGTGTAAGGTAATTAAATTTTTATTGCGAATTGATTTTCATTATGTGTAGTTTTTCATTTGGTTTTTGAAATATTCCGCTAATCAGAGTGAAATCATTTTTTCTGGAAATAAGGATTATCAAAATTCTTAGGTGCTTAGGTTTGATCTCATTAGCACTAGTGTTGAGAATATTTATGGCTTCTTTTTATTTTAGTTTGGAATATGCTTGTTGTGAAATCGGTGGCGATTTTTACCTCATCCTAGGTGGTTTGTTTTCTTAATTTATTTATTTTTTATTTTTATTTTATGAATAATGTTTCGAGTAATGCAGAAAATAAATAGATTTATTGTTTCGGTAAGTTGAGTAGCTGCATAGTGAAAAAAAATTATTCGTATTAACAGAATTAATTAAATTATTTTGTCAGTGAGATGATGCAGATTATAATAACATTTGTACCTAAAGCAATGATGTAGCCAACGGTATTTCAGGAAGTGTAGACTGTAGACTGTTCTTGAGCTGAGGAAAAATTTTAAATTTTTAAATTTTAATTTTTTCTATTAGTAACGATTAAAATCTAGAAGACTAAATTTCAACGTTAAAATGATTTTTTTGGCTACACCGCTGACCTAGGCAGAGTTTCATAAGTATTGTAATGCTTGGTTATTTTTATTTATTATAGAATTCTTTTGCTCCGAATCAAGATGGATTTTGACGAATATCGAGTCAGAGGTAAATATATATTTTATAATAAATTAGATAAAGATTTTAAAATTACTATACACAATAATAAAGTATTTATTTGCTCAAAAATAAAGTTATTCTTCAAAGTGTGTGCAACCAGAATGGTACATATATTGGATGATATGTACAATACATTACATATACCTGTTGGTGCTAAGATAAGCTGTTAAGGTTAGCTGACTTGCAACCAAATACGAAGTTATCGATTTACCTGCTTATAAAATTTAGACTTGTAATTTTTTCCATGCTTTATAGTTTATTCATAATAAATAGTGGTATTGAATGTGTGTTGAGGTAGATTGAATATTAGGTTTTTTCTCTTAACTTCACAACTTTGGAAACCTAAAAATTGCTAAATAATCTGAAAACTCTTTTGTTAGAAAATATTTATTTTTTTAAAAATCCGAATGCTGAGTAACTCAAATTTGAAAGTGGATAAGATAAGGGTTGTATAAGTTAATATCAGCTATTCAATAACATCTAAATTTTAACAAATTTTTCAAATTTTTTCGGAGTAGAGTTTTCAAGTACCTATGAACATTTTAGTGCCTTCATTTCCTTAATCTTCAACCGATGAATTGGGAATTTCAAAAGAGAATCAGGGGTTTGTGAGCTCTATATATGTTTGGAGATTCCAATTTTTTTTTCACGTATGGTATTTTTAGGTACTATGGCAACATCAATGATTCCGGATTTGTCAAATTAAAAAAAAAAAAAAAACAGATTTTCTATCCACCATGTCTGATATGAGTCGAGTTTTGAGTTTTCAGAAAAAATTAAAGTGGAGATAAGAAACCAGTAATCAAATGAGCGCCAGAAAACTTGAAAAAATTCGATTCTTAAATTAAAACACGTGCCGAAATGAGGACAATATTTTCAAAAATTTTAGAATTTCGCAAAAAATTTTTTTTGGGTAATTTGAAATTACTGTGGATGCAAAAATTTCTTTTTGTCATTTAAGGATTTAAAACGGTTTTAATTACCATTTTTTTTTTAAATTTAGGTATCTTGACGATTTTTTATTTTAAAAAAAGTTAATTTTTGTGTATTTTCAAAAATGAATAATAAATGTGTCACGTGCATAATATAAGTTTCATACGATGTCTTGAAGATTTAGAAGATGAAATATGCTGGATTACTTCGCAGAAATTCCCAATTTACACCACACTGCTTCAAGTAAACATCACTTCGATGTTTATTTACTACGAAATAATTCATTCATTGGGGGAGAGGGGGAGGGGTAAAAATTATGAATATTCTATCTCCTCCAAGAGCTCAAATTCAATTCATACAATGCATGTAATTTGTACACATGAAATATTCATGTTTTGGAAGCATCGAAATAATATAGAATTTTTTCAAAAAGATTGGAATAAGCTGAGAGCAGACTCTAAATGTAGAATAAATTGGCAGCTAAAAATAAAATTGTGTAAGTCTTTAAATGACAAAGTGTATCGTTGGTACGTAAAATATTTCAAATTACTCAAAAATAACATTTTTTGGAAACTTTGACGTCATTTTGGCAGATGCTTTTATCAGGTTGAGGATTGAATTTTTTTACGTTTTCTGGAACTCATTTTGGAAATATTGTCTTAACAAAATTCGTCACAATCTCATTTTCAGTCGCTTTTTTTCAGGTGAAGTTTCATTATTACGAGAAGTAGAATGTAAAAAGTATAAATGTCTATGATTTTTCAAGTTGTTTCAACATTAAAAAAAAAAAAGGAATGAAATTGTAATTGTTAAAAATATATATATATATGCTGTGTTTTACCTTAGCATAAACACAAACATATTTCTATCTGCCTTAGGTGATGAAATGAAAATTTTCAAAAGGTAAAATATATACAGGATATTACGTTTTCAGCACATCACCTGCAAACCACAAACATCGCAACTAATGTGACATACATGAATGGTGGTCTGCTTGCTCAAAAATTTGAAGGAGCAGAGATAAGCAATTGAATACAAAAACAACTTCGTGAATTTGGGAGGTATACGCTTCCTACACAGTTTACATAATTATTAAGGAGAATAAATTGAAATAAAAGTAGAATATAGGAAAAAAAAATATATTAGTTTTTCAAATTTTTTTTTTATCATTATCAAATCTATCAGAGAAGAGCTATACCATTTCATTTTGTCAATGATGCATTTAAGATTATTGAAAAATATTTTAAGAGATCCCTTAATAATGAAATTATTTCAAAAGTTATTACAAAAAAAAAATTGAAAAATTTACTGATTTTTCACTGTTTTTTTACTACTTATTTACTTATCTTCCCTCTTGGCTTTCTGAACCTATCATTTTTTTAAAGCTACATAGTACATACATTGTAAACATGATATGTTGGTATTAATGCCACAGTTCTACCAACTTTAGTTCAAATTGTAAAAATTTTCAAATTTTATTTTCACGAAAAAATCGAAAAATTTTTACTTTTTAAAATTTTTTTTCTCAATATTCAAGCTATGGAGGAAGCGCTTACCTCCCGCAATATATACAGAATACATTCACAATTACCAAAAAAAAAAAAATTTAAGAGGGTACTTAATAATGCAAATTTTAAAACTTATTCACAAACAATTGAAAAATTTACCGATTTTTCATGTTTTTTGTATTGATCTTCTCTCCATGTATTTCATTTTCAACTACCTCCTCTACATTCATTATGTTTTATAAACTTTTTTTTCAACATGTATCTCACCTTCAACCTACTCTACATTCACTATTTTTTATCATTTTTTTTTTTTTTCAACAAAATTATATTTTATGCTTCATATTTAGACACCAACCCCTCTCCCCCATTTCTATCATTCATACTTCAGGAAATATAAATTTTAAAAGTTGAATCATTTTTCAAAAAGAATTCATCAGCCCCTTCAAATTTTTGAGCAGACAGCCCACCATACATGTATATAGCTTGAGTTGCTGCGTTCGTGTTTTGCAGGTAGTGCTGCCAAAATGAAGCACCCTGTATAGGGATGGCATGCTCCATCGAGCAAATACTCTTGTCATCCCTGAGTTTTCGCACTTTTGTACCTCAATCCCTCCAGCAAGGAAGGTAGATATATAATTATATAATTTCACATTATTATATTCCCCTTTAGGCAAGGAAATGGTGGATTACATTGCAGATTATTTGGAGAATATTCGCAGCCGACGCGTTTATCCGGACGTTAAACCTGGTTACATGTTGGAATTAATTCCCAATTCGGCTCCACTGGATGCTGAACCTTGGGACAATGTGTTCGACGACGTTGAAAAATATATAATGCCAGGAGTAAGATTTATATTTCAAGAAATGGTAAACCGTAGGTGGATATTCGGTGATTTCATTTTTTGCTAATTTTGAATGTTATTCTTTCAAAGTGATAATCTGAGAAAATATACGCTATTTTTGAGTCAAAAATATATCCGTAATACCCGGTTTCATCTGTAGAAAGACGAAATAAAGTTGGAAAAGTTCATTTTGAGGAGAAATGAAAAGGGAGAAGTAAAAAAGGAAAGGAACGCTGATTTGTTCTAGAATGTCTCCATATGAATCTACAGCAAGCCAAAAAATTTATCAAATCGATCGGATCATGCTGGCACGAAAAATTTCTCTTTATGTTTGGCATAAAATTGTCCCTACTCTCAAAATTTGGTGGGGTTGAGTCATGACTGCATGAAACTTAGTTAGGTCAGGGATGATATTTCTTGATAGTACCAATTATCGCCCAAATAGCATTCCAGTGAAAATTTGCCATTCTTATCTACCTATGACCATTAAATCAGTAATATTTATAATCTTAAGTATACTTATTTAAAATAAAATTTATTTCTTCATTCGACAGATTACACATTGGCAATCACCATATATGCACGCTTATTTTCCGGCCTTAAATTCATTCCCATCCCTGCTCGGTGATATGTTGGCAGATGCGATTAACTGTTTAGGATTTACTTGGGTAGGAATTCGTATCGGCTAGATATTCGACACGTACAAAATTATAATTATAACCAGCGTGTTCTAATGTTAGTGATATTACGCAGGCGAGTAGTCCAGCATGCACGGAATTAGAAATTTTAATTATGAACTGGCTCGGTAAAATGATCGGTCTAACGGACGATTTTCTTCACATCAATAGCGAAAGTACCGGAGGAGGAGTCATACAAGTATAGTATTTTTGATCGAAAATTATTCCACCACGAGTGATACGAGTTATTTAAATGCAATCATCATTTAGACTACCGCTAGCGAGTCAACGTTGATTTGTTTATTAGCCGGTAGAACCGAAGCGATTAGAAAATACAGGCTTAATAATCCCGAAGAAGAGGTTAATCTCGACGATTCTGAAATTAATAGTCGTCTTGTAGCGTATTGCTCCGATCAAGTAAATTACTTAAAACTTTCGTTACACTAATCATTCGTTCATTATCATTATCTATAAATTACAAATATATGTATACATTATATTTTTTGTAGGCGCATTCTTCAGTGGAAAAAGCAGGATTAATTGGATTGGTGAAGCTTCGATACATCGAAAGTGACGAAAATTATTCATTACGCGCTGATAAATTAATGGAAGCTATTGAATCCGATAAGCAAAAAAAACTCATTCCTTTTTTTGTTAGTAAAATAGTTGAATAGGTATTTCAATTTTTAAGGTGGTTATGTCTAGCTAATTTTCGTGCTTTTAGGTTTGCGCAACTTTAGGTACCACTGCCGCCTGTGCTTTTGATAATTTAGAAACAATTGGACCTGTTTGTAAGTTTAGTATCATAGCTATAACGTTGCTTAAACTCATGGGATATTTTTTCAGTTTTATTTCAAATTTGGCAAGTTATTCTGCATTTTTAATTCTCATTATATTTTCAATTTATTTTGAATGTCATTTTCAATTGGTATAGAGTATTTATAATGACTGGTCTAGGTTCTAATTGGTCATATGTTACGTACGTAATGACCAATCATAACGCTAGAATATGATAAAATGTAGGTAGTTTCATTTCTACCTTCCTAAATAATATCGTTCAGTTTTCAGGGAACGACTAAAATTCGTTTGTGATTTGAATCATCAGCTGATTTGTGTTTTTATTTTATGAGTTAGTCGAGGTAAATTTATAACATTCCAACTTGCTGATTGGTTGTTACAGGCGTGACGTATGACCAATTAGAACCTAGACCAATCATTATAAATACTCTATAGGTTGAAATATTAATCCAGGAGTCCTAGATGTAAGAAGGCCCTAAAATTCATATATTCTCGAACAACCATTCGATGCTAAAATAGAAGAATAATTCTTATAAAATCAAAACTTTTACTTTGTAGAGAATTTTATGCCAAGTTATTCAAAAGAACTATACCTTTCATAAAAAAATGATAATTAATACAGAGACGATTTCGAAAAAGAATTGCCGTGAAGGAAGGGCAGAGAGGTGATTTTTTTGTTCTTTTTTTAGGAGTCATTTGGCCACTATTATCCTAAGAGGTATAACACATTTTTAAAGGAAAAGTAAAATTCGGACTATATAGATGTTGTCTAATTAGAATAAATTTAAAGAATAAATATAAATCTGAAATTAAAAAAAAAATCACTAAAAAGAAGTAAAAAATAATTTTTCAATCATATTGCAGGTGAGCGCGAAAATCTATGGCTTCACATTGACGCCGCCTATGCAGGAAGTTCATTTATTTGTCCAGAATTTCGTAAATGGTTAAAAGGTGTTCATTATGCCCATTCGTTTGCATTTAATCCTAGCAAATGGCTAATGGTTAATTTCGACTGTACAGCTATGTGGTTGGTTGATATTTAATTTCTTATTATTTCATCTCCAGGATAAATGATTTAAAAAAGTTGATCATTTCCATAAACTGTTTATCCTCTTAGATATTATTTCAATATCTTAACCCAAATGTTCTTATCGTAGGGTGAAAAATTGCGAAACTTTACATCGTACATTTAACGTCGAACCTCTGTATTTACGACACGAAAATTCAGGTAATTATACAAAAATAATTTCCTACGCATGAATATTCTGTTTTAATATTCTAGCAAATATTTTCTTTTATTCCAATTCATGCAGGTCATGGAATTGACTATATGGTAGGTATAACTATAAAATAGCTAATAATAAACTCTAATTAAAAACTAAAAATAAATTATTTCGGTAATAATAATTTTACTTATGACGTAAAATTTAATAGCAGTAATTAATTTCTCATCATACGGTTCTGTTTACGACAATTACGCTTTCTCTTTATCGTAGAAGTTTCGTGTTACTAGCACGTGTAATATTTTCACGCTTTGTTTCACAGCATTGGCAGATTCCACTGAGTAAACGTTTCCGCGCATTAAAATTATGGTTTGTAATTCGATGTTATGGAATTAAAGGTCTCCAAAGACATATCAGAGAAGTTAGTCTTTCTTCCATCACATTATTAAATTGAATTGATGATTGTTAATTTTATTACATAGGTAATTTTTCAATAGGGAGTAAAAAGAGCGAAAAAATTCGAGATGCTAGTAAAAAGCGATGCCAGGTTCTTAGTACCGGCGACAAGGCATTTGGGACTGGTGGTATTTTGTCTAAGAAGTGGTAATTATCTCACAGAGATACTTCTGAAACGATTAAATAAGAGAGGAAATATTCACTGCGTACCGGCTGCCTTAAAAGGTACTTACATAATTTCATAGTTTTTAAGAAATTTTTTAATCAGTTCTTTATTTAAAATAAAATTATTAGATAAATATGTAATTCGATTCACTGTTACCTCGCAATATACTACGGATGAGGATATTATAAGAGATTGGAACGAAATCAGTGATGCTGCTACCATTATCATATCCGAACACGAAGATGCAACTAAGACCGATGTAGTGGGAAAGAATTTATTATGTAGGTACTTTCAATAGGTGGAAGAAAAAACAAACGAAATGTTGAAAAAATAAATTCGTTTTTTTTTTTTTTTTTGTTTCAAGCTACCAAGAAAATGGGAACTTTTGGAACAAGTTTATTATTATCCAACACACCTATGTCTCCAAAAGTCGTAAATGGTAGTTTCGCTGCAATTTTTGAAAAAGAAGATTCTGTGCTATCTCCTTGGACCCACTGGCTCAGTCAGATTTACAACGAAACCAAAATGAGTCCAAGTAATTAAAGTTAGCGTAGTTCAAATGTGGAAGTGTTGATGGTTGGATATAATTTTATATTTTTCTAGGTAAAATATAAGCCACAAAAATATTTAATAAAGAGGTAAATTCACAAAACAGCCCCAAAAAATCTCGAACATGCTATAATCATCTCAAAAAAAAAGCGAAAATTCATCATCTAATTATTTCTTGTTACTCAAAAAAAAACCTGTAGAAAATACTCTCCTTTTAAACATTCTTTCTTTTAAATCATTCTACGTGATCCTATCTTTTAATAATCATTTCACAAACCCATCAACGCTTCTGTATTAGTAATTTACAACAAAAAACACTTTAAATTTTTTTAGCTTTACAGCGGCGCACCCGCGGAGATATATTTCGAAGCGGTAAACAATTTTCACTGGATTCCAGACTGAACATGGTTAATAAATTATTTCTTCGAATTAATATCGGTTCGTTGCCTGAATTTCATAAAAGCCCTATGAACGAGGAAGGCATTAAGGAGGAATAATCACAAAAGCAAAATTACTTAGTAACTTAATGTACGAATGATTGAATATACATCTTGCTAATCTTAATGTGTTTTCTTTTTTATCTTCTTCAGCGGTCAAGGTATGAAAAAGACTGATGATTCAATGTTTCATTTACTTCATCATGAATGAATTTATGTACAATTAGGGTTCGTAGAGCGTTACAAATTTTACACAAAATAAAAATTTGGAAGAGAGAACCCTATACAGGATGTTTCATCTCAATATGAACTCCTTCATGCTATGGGTTAGACTGCTCATGTGACTCTCATGTATGAGATTTACTTACCTTATTTGCTGAAGGAAGTGAGACACAAAATTTCGAAAGTATTAGGTATGGTCTGGGCAACTCTTAGTATCAATTTCTGAATGCGAAATCGCTTAACAATAAAATAATTAATAATAATAAAAATTATAATAAAAATGAATAATAGAAACCATAAAAAAATCATTATCAAAAAGATACACATATTAAATTCAATTTAAATTAATATTTTATTTAAAAAAAAAAAAATTATTTAATACCTAATAAAAAAATTATTAAAATGAAAAAAATCAAATTTAAAAAAAATTGATATTGAAATCCCAATATTCAATGATAACATGTATATTTAGCATATTTTCATTAATGAGAAAATAAATTGAAAATTACAATTTTCGAATAAAAAACAGATTTCATTCAATAACCTTGATTATGAATAAACAAGTTTTTTTGTTTAGTTAAAATTAGTAATTCAAAAAAAAAAAATTACCTTCTCTTCCAAAAATTGCCATCTTTCCATATGACTGAAAATTAAAAACTTATGTTTTCAAAAAAATACCCTCTTCCCTCCCCATTCATCTATCCTGGCTACGGATCTGCAATGATTAATAAAATATTACATAAATAAAAATTGGAAACTATAGGCATCTTTTCTGGGAGCACAAAAAGGTACCTCGAGATCCTCTCTATGATTTTACTCGACCCTGTCCGTCTCTAAAAGTGGAAAAAATTGAATTTAATTTTTTTTTTAATTTTTGAGACCATGAGAGTCTATGAACAAAAACTGAAAGTGGGCAATAAAACATTTTTCGGAGTTATCTGCATAAAACATGAAACAATGACCAATTTTTCCAATACCTTCTCACATTCCTTTAATTATTTCGCCTTACTTAGTACCCCTTTCACTGATAACAATTTTTTGTCAGTAGTACTATAGTCTGTTCAAAATAAGAAACGCCAGGGGCAAAGAAGTACTGCCTCAATTTGCTACAATACAAAGCCACGCCATACTCCGTTATCATTTTTCATAGTTATAATTATGTTGTATCCCGTGTATCTCGTTACAAAAACTGTATTCAAAAACTGGTTTAAAATAATATTATTTCAATACAAATAAATAAAATAATGCTCAGGGTGGCTGCTAATGTTGAATGTCTTTCCCGCCTTTCCTCTTGCCTACTGAAGCCTTCAAAATTGCTTTGTTATGCGGGTTGCGTTTGGCGACTATACTTCACATTTTGGCGTAAACAGTATGTTTTTATCTGTCTTAAATTATAAAATAAGAATTTTCACCGTAGTCCATATCTAATTTGTTTCGAACTTTTGTATTTCGCCTCCTTCAACAACCATAGTAAGCAAACCATCATGCATGAGTGTTACATGAGTAATCATACGTGTTATATGAAGGAGGTCGTACTGTGTTGTAACATACACTGTATCTTTCAGAGGTGATTTACGTTGATAATAGTTCATAAATTAGAAATAAAACAAAAATTTCATTTCAAGAAAGTATATTACATAATTTGAAATAAATAATGGCTTATTCATCACTATACAAGAAAAGTAGAAAATTGAACACCTATTTACAAGATACAAAATGACAATAAAAAACTATACATTATAAATTAAATGAAAATTAAATTAAATTGTTGATATGTCACTTTTGAGTTGAAACTTTAGCTCCTATTCGTAAGCTCTTTACTGTAATAAGAGCATTTTATGGCGCTGTTACAACATCACTTTGTTGATCCAAGGAACAAATTTTTGAATATTCGTATAAACTCCTGGTAGGTGCTCTCTACCGCATCCGATTCCCCAAGAGACTAGTCCAATTAAAGTCTTTTTCCCGTCCAAAGTAGTAGTGAGAGGACCGCCGGAATCGCCCTGTAACGAATCACGTGAAATTAGCGTTAAAACTACCTTGACCCGAGTATACAGTAGGTACGTAGTACAGCAGCAATTTCTTTTCTCTTTGTTAATCGTAGACCGTTATAGAGTATTTTCATGATCAAGCGTGTACCGAGTTATGACAAAGAAATTATTCCGTTAACGCGACGGTAATTGAAGTGAAAATTATTCAATATGTTACCTGACAACTATCACGACCACCTTCTTTGTAACCAGCGCATAAAAAGACGTCGTGAATAGTTTCTCGTCTTCCAGCCGCTCGAAACCATTTTTGACACCTTTCATTTGGTATGACTTCCACGTCTACTTCTTGTAAAACCGTCGGCATAGTCGTTACTCCTAAAAAATTAGATAATAATGGTTTTCGTTTAGTGAAATCGAAAACGAATTTTTTTCAGCCAGACGATCGCGAAAGAAAGAAAGGAATTTCTTCGGTACCTACCGTGTCTCATTCTACCCCATCCCGCCACCGTAGCCGTACGTCCTGGTAATTTGGTATTCCCATCTGGTAGGCATACCGGCAGTATATGTTGTTTGTAAGATACGTCTCTATCGATCTTAATTAACGCTACGTCATTTCGGAAATCGCTAGGACTGTATTGAGGATGAACCTATAAAAGCGGGTTAATCACGTAATCATTAGTAATACATTCGTAATCAAATACGAGTAGGTGTACTGGCACAATGAAATTAGTTCGTTCCCCAAACATCCTGAATTCATGTGACTCATTTAGAAGTGTTTGAATCCGGTACATGGACCTCTTATTCCATTTAAAAAGTTCTACGAGTACCTAATGTCATTATTGATGTTTATCGATTATCACAAAAAAATGCACTTTGTTTCATCACGACCTACATATGGACTTTTTTATTGTCAATCAACAATTATAGTGAGATAAGTAGTTTAAGTACTTCCTGAATATCTTAACGCTATTACACCTTATAATCTTATTGAGACAATGATCAATGGGTCAAAGAACAAAAATTACCCACCTCTTTTCTTTCAATATTATATTCTTCATGTCGTAGTCGTTCCGAACTATCTCGGATGTCCCATTCACCCAGTCGAACTTTCAAATTGTTATTCGCAGTTCTGTAAACAATTACGTGTCAATAGAAAACACCTTAAGCTCTTACTCATAAGTTTAACATCCTATATTTTAGTATATAATATTTACATAATTATGAATAAAAAAACTCACGTCGCTACGCAATGAGCCGCAGTAACAATCCATCGATTAGTTAATAATGCTCCACCACATGCTAATTTCCTCGAGAGAAAACCGGATTTAATAATTGCCGCCTGTTATGTAATAATCAATAAATTAAGAAGAGTAATAGATTAGTATTCAATGTAAATACAAATAAAATATAATATAAAATTCGCGTTCGTAAAAGCACGGTGATGCTACCATGTTCATGGTAGGAATGATTTTTATATAATGTTTTATAACTTTAAATTGGAATTTATATTCTTTCTCAACATAACTGTTATTTAAATGGTACCATTCAAATTTTTTGGAATTATTCTCTTCGATACGATGATTAGTAGATTTATTTACGACAAAATATGCCTACTTACCTGATATTTTAAAAATGTAGATAAATAGATATTGTATTATAGGTATGTAGTTACCATAAATATAGGTATTAAAATTCGGTTATGCTTACTTGCCATGGATGAGATCCGAAATTAGTCGTGTGTCCTCCAACAATTCTGTGACTTCGTAAAAATAGTTCTCCGCAACCTCAACAATTAAAAAAAGCTTTTCAATATTTTGAATTGAAAATTCATGAAGTAAAGTTTAATTAAAACAGTACTAAGTAAAACAACGAAAAAATATCGAAATTATAATGAAAAAATTCTCATTCAGATAAATTTAAAAGACGACGACTTATCACCCCTTCAAGATGCCCACTAAGCGGGCAAAATGTCGTCTTATTGTTTTTAGCATTACTACAGTTTTTTCGGAATAATTTTCGAAATTTTATCGTTGTATCACTCAATTATGATCTCCAAAAAACAATTGTGCTCAAGGTGGTTCGACCCGTATACCAGTGAAGTAGATGTTCTATTTGCAACTTCTCAGAAAATATTACAACAAAATTTCGAATCTCGTTTTTTTATGTTTTAAAGGAAGTAGGTACGTACTATGAATACAACTATTTCTATTAGTTACTTCATTAATATATGTATTCATAGCAAATAAAAGTACTCATACGAGATATTAACAAAATAATGTTAAAAGAAAGACATGAGATTTTGCATTTTGAAATCGTATCCTATATGAAATATTCATCGTGATATTTATAATAAACCTTACCAACAATTTTTGGATGAAGTGTTGAGAAAAGTAAGTATTTGTATCTATTTTAATGATGAACACCTATGATCGTAATTAAATGATTTAAAAATTTTGAAATATAATAATGAAGTTTAGAATTTTGATGTCAAATTATTTCATTTCAAAAAATAAAAAACTCCTAATGGGGATCTTCAGTATACTTTTCTGAACCGTTCTATTTGATCAATTACATTCTATTCGATTATGTAATGAAAAACTTTTCTGAATAAGTTTAAAATATTGAATCCATAATATTACATCCACATTTCCTTAGAAACAAGATTTTATAATTCTGCCTTACTGACTTATTTTGATTCTTCCATTACTATATTATGTATTGCAATTTCTTCAAACGTAATAAATATAGGTAGAGCCACCTTAAACAACTGAAACAGAATTGGTCGAAAAGCGTAGCTCAACTTTGTTTTCATCTTTCCATTCACAAAAATTGAAATACATGAAGCTATCTAAAAATAAGCAACTTGGCTGCTGCGTAATCAAATTTCAAACAAGTATGCAACGTAATAGGACATGAGAGTGGCGAAGTTCAAAGCCAGTTCAAACATGATTGTTATTTTTGCAATGTTTGCAGTTGTAAAATAATCAGTAATCATAAAATTTGCATTCGTAAATTAAATAAAGGTTGGTAACACTGTCTAATGAAAATTGCATTCTTCGCGCCATTTCCATCAACGTATTTAACTCAGTTCCTTTACTTCCTTTTGTTCTACATTTTAATAGTTTTTTACCGTTAGCGCCGTTAAAATTATTATTTTTCGTAATTCGTCATCGTTGTAATTATAAAAAGTGATAATTTCCTGGAGAAATGTAATTTCGGTTAAACTTGAATAAGACAAGTCCTTGAAACAGTTCCGAAGTGCGTTTCTCACCAATTAACCACTATTTCATGAATCATCATTCGTCGTCATCCTTATTCCGTTGGATTTCGACAAACAAGTGAATATGAAAGTTTCAAACGAAAGTAAATCGCTTCTTTGAATTTAAAATATCGAATTTTGAACGCCCACTGAAATACAGGATCCGTGGCGGCGTATTATGAAAAGCAAGTTGTATGCATTGATCATGGAAACCATTTAGGTATCAGATATTAATCTTTTTTTTAATGGATTTCGAGTGATCATTATTGTATTGATTTAAATGTGTGACTTTGGTTTAATATTTAAAATACCTTACTACGTATGTGTTACAGATAGATCAGAATATCTTATGAAAAGATTTCCCAAGATGAAATTATGGATACGAACGGCGAGTGAATAATCATTTTCGATATTTCGACCAATTCTGTGTATAATACATGTTAAGAACACTAATCGCTAAAGCATAAAAAGCATCATATACATTAAACTTGGAGCAAAATCGCAATCTAATCGTATTCTAGCGTGCATTATAACACTGAAACTACGTATGTATAGTCTTCAAATGACATATTCTAACTACTCGCGAACTCCGTCCCTCGATGTGCAATGGTGAAGTATATAGAAGCATCTAAGTGCTAATGGTGCAGTAAATTCTGTTTCATCCATATTATTACCCTTATATCCAACCGTTAAATGATTTTGAGATATAACTTGCGGCGCTGCTTCCGAGCTGGTAAGTATATGGTAACTGTAGTTTGGTTTTGATGTCGTTTGTACATTTAGTGCATTGGTAACTGAATGAAAAGTGGTATGCGTTCCTGAGTCGGGTTTCCCCGTTGTTATAGAATTAATCCAAAACGGCGCCGTATGATACGTATGATGTTGGATGGATTGTAAATATTGCGAATCAGCGTACGACGAGTTATTTTTATCGGTAGAAGTTTTATTCGGAAATTTATGAATTTTATGGTAACTTTGTTGATAGTACGGTTTATTATCGTTTATGGTTTGGTAAAAATATTGTTGTTGGTATTGTTGTTGCTGTTGCTGTTGTAATTGCTGTTGCAATTGTTGTTGTAATTGTTGTTGTTTTTGTTTTAATTTCAAATAATATAAATGCTGGAATTCCGGATGTTGTACCAAATACTGAAGGGCTAGAGTTACGCAAATTTTATAATATAATTAACGTCACCTATAAACGTGGATTAGTGAAATTCTAAAGTAAGTAGATCGTCTTACTCGCATTTTCGGAGATCGAATTCGCGGTACTGGCTGGCGTAGTAACTGATTGCACTTTTTCCCTCGTTATACAGCAACTCCAAATTAAACCGCCACTGCACAAGTCCAAAGGTTTACCGCCGTCGATGATACACGATATACTCAAACTGCAGTCGAATACGTTCCCATTATACCAGCAAGTTTGCGGAATCACTGAAACATTCATATCGCTGAATTAATCTACATCATTCCTACGTACGAATTTCTACTTTTTCTAGAATATAATTCTTAAAATTACAGAAGATGACTTGATGAAACTTATTTCGCGGTTAGATACATCGGCGAGCCATTGTAGTCATGTAAGTTTTTTTTTTTTTTTTTTTACGCAACGAATTTATCATAATGAAAAGCTATGTTTTATCAGATATTAAGATTTTTTCAGATTTAATAAAATTGTCACGTTTCAAAAGTGATGTCATATTCTATGCTTAGACTATGAAACGGAAGAGAAATGTTGGCATTTCCTGTTATCGTAAAAATCAAATCACAAAAGTGTCGTATATTAATATTCGCGCTAAAAAAAAAATTATAGCGTGACCAATTATGTGCGTGTTAACCATTGTTCATTATGTAAAAAAATTATAATTATTTGTGCTATATTACTGAAAGAAATACATATATACATAGTCGTAGATATTCAAACACAGACTAAAATAAATACAAATGCTATATTTAGCTAGGTACCTACAAAATTTTCAAATGCTAAAATTTTTCTATCAAACTCTCATCCAGGGAAGGACAGGGGAGAATCAGAATTGACTTGGAACCAAAAATAATTTTCAGGCCACCTTTTCAATTTTTTCTTTAATAAAATGAAAATGTTGAAAAAATACATAATGAAAAAATTCCAATTAGAATTCTGAAAATATTTCTAATCTAATATTTAGATTTCTGGGCCCTTTTAGGTACCTGGGTATCAAGACAATATGCCCCTTACCCTTCACTCTCTTCGGTCCTGACCCAGAGATTCCCACCTAGCAAACACAAATAGCAAACCCAAAATTATTTTATCTAGTTCTAGAAAATCTTCTTCATTCTTTCTGAAATCCTTCAAAGTTGAGGAAAAACCCTCTGTAACAAACTTTCTATCGATTCTAACTCATCCTTTTTGAATTCCTATCCATACCTAGAGCTAAACGCAGTGATGGGTTCATTCGTGGAAAACACAAGTCAACTCCCACTCCTTTTGTCAAACTTGGAATCAGTTCCTCACTTTTACTTCAACGGAAGAATCGGTCTACTCTTTTCAACTTTCACTCTTGGAATTTTCACTCTTTGTTTATTTGTTTTTTTTTTTTTATTAAATTTATTATACTTGTTATTGTAATTTATAATACTATAAGATTTTTATTCTACTTACAAATTAAATTTTAGGAAAATATGAAAATCTTTATTGTAAAAACTTTGGTATGCATTTTTATCCCACATTTTTTTTGAATCTACTGAACTTTTTGGAAAATATGTTTGTTTGATGGATGTACCGTATATTAATTTTCTACCCCTATGGCCTTCTCTTAATATACATATAAAAATCTACTATGTGTCTATTAAACTTCTATAAACGTTTGAATTGCTGGAGCGATAAAGCTTATATTTGCACCATATGCTATTTGTGTCATATTCTAGAATGTTTTAAGACCAAATAAATTTCAATATACCTTGAGATGGTGAATCACTCCAGAGGAGTTAGAGGAGGGGCAAATGACTAAAAATTTCTGTTTTTGATTTCATATGAAAGATTAAATCAAGGACAGCAATATATCCAAATTTCAGCCTCCTATGTGCATTTAGAGCGGAATTTGGAGCAAACAATTGATTTTTGAGGGAGTTTTGAGTTATGAAATTCTTTGAATCCTTCATATCTCTTCACAAAATCTACTAAAAAATGTCAAACTTTGTGTGTAGGGTGAGTTTGGAACCTAAATACGTATTATCCCTTGAATTTGGATCTAAATGAATCTAAAATGAGAAGAGCTTGAGGGGTCTCGAATGACTTAGAATTTGATTTATATGGACACATATTATTACTCCACATAGGAAGCATATTATATATCAAATTCATCTTCACACATTATGTTGGAGGGCTAGGAGAAATTATTGATCTCACAACTAGGTAGGGGTCAACAAAAGGTTGAAAATTGTAATTTTTGTGTCAAATCATGAAGCAAGCCTGAATGACGAACCTATTCTAATTTTAGCCTACCAAGTGAATTTGGAGAACAATTCACAATAGGAATAAATTTCATGAATCGTCCATATCTCCTCACCAAATCGATGTAGAAAAGTGAAACTTTGTATGTAGGATTAGTTGGCGGTCAGAATAAGGCTTGAGAAGCCTCAAATTGCTAGAATTCGAAAAATATGAACTCTTACGATCATTACGAGCCAAAAATATTACAGTGGATTTCAAAATTCAACTTTTTATGTAGTTTGAAAGGGATGGGGGAGGGTTCAGAGTCGATACTGCTTGTGTACTATTGGCATGAAAAGTTTAGTAACGCTACCTGCAAACCTGAAGAAGCCCAAATTAAAAACTCAGCTACACTAATGCGACATGGCTGCTTACTTCTTTTTTCAATTTTAACAACATCAGTTGTTATTTTTTGAAACTTAAAATTTATATAATAGCGTATTTGTTATTTTTTTTTGAAATACATGTATTGTAGTTGAAGTTTCAACATTTAACAGTGCTGTGTCTTTATGTGAATGCAAGGCTCCTCTACAGAAGGTTAATTAGTCATATATAATAATGCAGAAATGCTGGACAAGAAGTTGAAGAGTGTATGCCAAAACTATTTCAAAAAGAAGTGAACTCTCATTTTCCCTCCTGCACGTTGAAACAGAAGTTAATTCGTGAATGAAACTCCTTAGAATGCGAATTAACTCATCACTCCTGAATTCATGAAGGAGTTATGCTCATTACTGGATATTATGTAGCAACTCATCAATGTCATTTTCAAAATGCAAACAAATAATTTGCCGAGCAAATTCTTGAACTGGATAGGAAAAAATAATAAACAGTGCTTAAAGTTCTAACAGCCTATTGTAAGCTGAACAAATATCTCCATCTACTGGGAGTAATAACAGATCCTAACTATAGACGATGTAAGACAGAAGAGGAAGATCATATACTGTGGTGCTATTGCTGTTTAATTATAAAGAAGAAGCGCAAGTCATCTAGAGTAAGTAAGAAGGACCTGATTAAGTTCTCAATAAGAAGATAAGGCTTTGATGATGAACCGAGCTAATGTCATACCAGTTAGGCTCTAGGAAAAGGTTCCGTAACACAGTTCATTCAATTCATGTCAGTTCTAACCTGAACTATATCAATCTCATATGTATTTAGTATACATAGGTATTACGTTCCGTTAAAATGATACCGGAAGATACATAAGAAAAACAAGCGAATAGTTCAAAAGAATAAAACAATACAATAAAGACTCATGCTCGATAACGCAACCGCATCAGTAGTACTAGGGCAGGTCAAGGACAACTGGACAATTTTTTTAAATATGCTCAATATACCCTTAATTCACTACTAAAATTACAACTCCTAAATTTCTAAGCCGAAATATGTTTTATTTATCCTGTAAAAACGCTCATTTCCATCATTTTTTCCTACTTTTTCTTACTATTTTATAAGGTTACACGCATTCAGTCAATATAATAATTTTTTAAATCAAATATTTACCCATCCTAACCCTTTTCTCAGACAGAAATCACCAATCAATAACATATAATTTTTACCAAGGTAGGTATACAGTAGAATTTTATCATATTTTATTTTAAACATTTTCACTCCTTTTAAAAGAAAATTCATTCATTCTTTGTCAACACCTATTTATCTGATGAATCATCCATTAAAGTTTCATATTTTGATCTTCTATAAGCAACAGGATCTTTGAAATATGGTAAAATATTATCTTCATCAACTGAAGAACCTTTGTAGACCTCCATTTACATAGAATAAAGTTTTAATAAGATTTTCTTATTTCCCATCACAGTTTGAGTTATGACGTTTTGATAACGAAGTACCTGAGAAATTCAGAACTGCGCTAGAAATTTGAGTTATTACATTGCTTCGCAACACGAGACTATATTGTATTTTGCCTAGCAAAATCAAAGCGTTTTACGTCCTGTATTATAGGTTTGAAAAATAATAAAATGTTACCTAAAATTTGAAAAAATTAAGACTACACCAGGATTTTCTTCGGCTACCAATGCGTTAGGGGAAATCTTTGGTTACACTTCTATAAATAAATGGGAAATCTTCAGTTGTTTTGCTAGTACGTTAGGAAATGAAAGACTTGAAGAAAAAATGGGAGATATTGAATGAAAGCTTAGGTATGTACAATTTACACACTTGAAAATTTTGATTTTTCACAGGGGTGTAAACATTTAGCCTCCTGGAATTCTTCATAAATAAATGGTAAAAATCTTTCTTCAAATACAAGGATGTTTTTTCAAAAAATAGCTTTACAATTTCTTTTATTTTGATATAATTTATCTAAATTATAAGGAGCTAAAGATTTATCTCCTTGTAATATCACATTTTAATTTATAAAATGACAGTCATGTAGACCTGGATTTATTCATTAGTTAACTTTTAGGGAATTTAAGGAGTCGGTACTCCGAAGCCTGAAAATATAAGTCCAATTAAGAGACATTCAATGAAAAATAGGTGTTGACAAAGAATGAATGAATTCTCTTTTAAAAGGAGTAAAAATGTTTAAAATAAAATATGATAAAATTCTACTGTATACCTACCTTGGTAAAAATTATATATTATTGATTGGTGATTTCTGTCTGAGAAAAGGGTTAGGATGGGTAAATATTTGATTTAAAAAATTATTATATTGACTGAATGCGTGTGACTATAAAATAGTAAGAAAAAAGTAGGAAAAAATGATGGAAATGAGTGTTTTTACAGGATAAATAAAACATATTTCTGCTTAGAAATTTATGAGTTGTAATTTTAGTAGTGAATTAAGGGTATATTGAGCATATTTAAAAAAATTGTCCCGTTGTCCTTGACCTGCCCTAGTACTACTCATACCTAAGGCTTATTACGCGATGATGTACCGCAGCGAAGATGCACAGTGAGCCCCACTCATAATTGTGTCATCGATGAAAAAATTCATTCCACAAGTGAATGGTATAAAATATCAAACCGGAAGTCTCTCCGCGTGTCATCCAAAGCTGAAAATTTATTAGCTCTTGATTTCCTAAATACTCTCGGTATTCGATTAATTCATAACTCATAAGGCAGTACTGCATGACCGTATTAATTAACATGAAAGCAACAACCTCAATACACTCAATTTTCTGTCGTTCAACATGACGTATTTATAGCAGTTGAAGACTTGAAGTGAAATTCGATATAGATTTACAGTACCAGTACTTTGAGTCGGATTTTAAAATTCATATCATAAAGTAGGTTTCTTGTTGGCACGGCATATTCGTGGGATAAAGGAATGAAATCGTTGAGATATAAATCAATTTATTTATTCGAGTTGGAAGTTGAAGAAAAATGGATTATGATTGCTGGATTTTTCGCCCTAGTATGTACATATTACGTATATAGGTATAGTATGTCAACAATCGCTCAAAAAAAGGGCAGGAGCTGCGTTGTGTATAAAAACAGGTAAGTTTTAGGTGCATTTTCATCACATATTTTTCTAGTTTTTGATAAAACAAAAAAGGTGTGAATGAAAGTTGAGGTAGGCAAATGAAAAGCGATAAAGTGAAAATTACCGATGAATTTTAAGGGCTATAGCTTCTCCATTTCATCTAAGTACATATATTAATGCAGTTAGATTTGTTGAACAGCTGTGTTGATTACGTGAATCTTTGCATGTTTCCATACCTGATTTTCTTGCCTACCTCTGCCCTCTCAATCCACATTTTTTTCACTTACAAAATCTGAAACCATCTTAGGGTATATCTAAAAACGAGCAATACCTAAATTTCATCCACTTTCATACATCATCGATAATTTTGAAAAAAAAAAACAATGAATTTGGCGTAGGTAATTTTTTTTTGCAATTTTTACCTGATAAAAAGTAAAATCAATACATTTGAAAAAAAAGTAATTTTTTTAGTTATAATTTTGAAGCTATATTTTAACCGCAGCTGAAGCTCTAGCTAAATTCATTTCTTCTTCAGTAACTTTAACTGAGTAAGTGATTTTGCTATATCCATAATGAGCTTTTAGTTCGGTTGAAATTTGATATGAACTTTCAGATTTTAGAAAAATAAAATATTTAAGGAATTTTATTTTTTAAATGGTAATACACGTATAATAATATATTGTAGTTTTACATTACCTACAAGCAAGCCTGTAGCTAGTCCGTCATTTCAGGGGGGAAGGGGGGCCAACTATTTGATGAGGAGATATGGAAGATTCATGAAATTTCCTGTTGCATTTTCCCCTCCAAAATCCGTTTTTGCTACAACTCTACTTCAGATTCTTTTGTAAAGCTAAAATCAGAATAGTTTAGTCACTTGGGCTCATTTTATCACATCACCCTACAATAAAATTGTGAAGGCGAATTTGGGATATATTACACTTCTTATTCCCAATAATCATATGAGTTGATAATAATTATATTCAAACCAATTTAAGGCTCCTCAAGCCCTACTCAAATTTTTATAATCAGCCATTTTGGATTCATTTTGACCCAAATTCAAGGGCTCACATTGTGGTCACCAACTAAACCTATATACCAAGTTTAACTTTTCTAGATTGATTTGATAAGGAGTTATGGAAGATTCAAGAAAAGCCATGACTCAAAACTTCCTCAAAAAGCGGTTTTTTGCCTTAACTCCCCTCCAAATGCCCTTAGATAGCTAAAATTTGGATATTTTGGTGTCCGTGACTCACTTTTTTATATGAAATCAAATAACAACAATTTTGAGCTAATATCTTTCTAAGAAAAATGTAAAATTTTACTAATATACAATAACTGGGTCATTTTGCTGAATAGATCATCTTCAAAGTCGTTTTATTGATGAAAGTTTAATGATGGAGAAAAATTCTTTAGACGTAATTTGTACGTAATTAAGAAAATCTTTCAACTCACTTTTGGTATTGGTAGCCATTTAGATTAAAAAATATTTTATTTATTGAAAATAACATAATTTGTAGGTAATTTTATGTAGATTAATTTATTAGATATATAATTTACTCGAATCGATCATTATAAGTGAAAAGCCCCGAAAAATCGATTCTGGGGGTTCAAACCCTCGTGCAGAGTCAAGCTTCGCCACTACATGCCAGGAGTTTTAATATATTGTTTGCTGTATTACTTTTGACGACTATACCAAAAATTAGCTCGATAAAAATTATTTTCCAAAACGACTCAAATTGGGTCTAGAATACCTGGAGTTATTATTCATAATTATGTATTTTTATTCGAGATAATACGACATAGGGGGCTGAGGGTACTGAATTTCGTTACTTATCTATTATTTCATTAACTTAGAAGTGTTATTTTTCTATATAAATTTTATGGCAATATTCACATGTAAATTTACTAAAAAAAAAATCATAACTATTCATTCGTTGGTTTGGCCTAAGTCCATCGATTTCAATAAATCACCTAAAATGTTCAAACCTACAAAATCACGCTTGCGAATAGCCATTTAGAAACCACTGAATCTTCATCATTCAAAACATAGACCGAGTGGCACAAAAACCTTGTTGGAGTTCGTAAACTGGTTTCAATTATTTGACGAAAAATAACGCTCGTATACGCGACGCCGGAAGAGAAAAATGTTTTATTTATTTTTTCATCGCATTCGTTCGTCTTCAAGTGGCACCAAGAGATACGATTAATCTTACTCAGAGTCTCCAACTCTAAAAAACGCAGCTGGAGATTTTCCAAGTTAACCCTCAGATAATACAGATGGGTAAATTTCACCCATACCCATATTAAACAACGCTCCGAAGTAAAAGTGGCTGCAGCATTGGCCGAATGTTGAGGGCGCTTATAAAGAGAACATTTTTATTCATTTTCGTTTGTATGAAAGATTTGCATAGTTGTTTATATGGTTGTCTAAATTAGAATGTTGAGACTTGAGAGAAATGAAATAATTTTAAGAAAATAAATGTTCACTAGATGGCACTAAGGATGATTGAAAATTTAAAGTGGTTACCTGGTAAGTTATCACAGGATGAATTTCTTAAATTCTCTCGGTAATTTAAAAATTGTTTTTTATGTCTATTTAGCGAAATTTTAGATCATAAATCAATTTTTTTTTCAACAAAATCTAGTTATTTACATTGAATTTGGTAGTTTTAAATGCCTCTGAATTACTTTAATTACCAGTAACTTACCCGTCAGTTACCCAAAAATAAATTACCGGTAATTAACCATCACTAGATGGCACACATGGGTGAATTTCAGCCAATCATATTTTATGAAAATGAAGAAAGAATTTTCTCATGTTCGGGTGGTTGCCTGTTGGTGTTTGTTGAAGGAGTGAAATATTTTAGGGCATGACTGTAATAACGGTAACGGAACGTAACGGGCAATTTATCAATTTCAATAACAGAACGGAACGAAATTTTTGAGAACTGAACGCAACGGAACATAACGTTGTTAGTGTTCCGTTGTTTTCATTTTTTGAAATTTGAATGCTGGCAAAATTGTTCCTAATACCCTGTAAGTCCAATGCTATGTGCATTTTTTGATGTGAAATTGAAATTTAATTGTTTGTCTATCATCAATAAAAAAAAAAAAAAAAAAAAAAAACGAAACTCAAACTCATAACTTTATCAACTCGAACTGAAAAAGAGGTAAAGAACAGAATGGAATGTAACCTAACGGAACGTAACGGAATGACCCAGGAACGGATACCGGAACGGGAACGAAACGTAACACGATCTGTTATTATAGTCCTGTTTTAGTGAAAGATGAAAGAAAACTAATTAAAAATGCCCAAAGTATATTACGAATCAGTCTTACTCCTCGGCGCAATTTGGTGGGCAATCTACTCAGAATGCGAATAAGCAGCAAATTGAAAAAAAAAATTATTCCTGAAGCTTCATAGTTGTAAAGAGTGTGTCTCGGAAGGTATTCGCATTGCAAGAGAAATTGTGCTATCTACTGAACCAATTTATGTGCGCCAGCAAAGAATTAGGCCCTTGGTGCAAAAAGGCGATAAAACAGAGTAAAATGTATAAATACCTTTTCCTAAAATATCTAAAAATTCATTTTGGAATCCTTTTTGGTCTTCGTAGGAAAGCGGTTTGATTGGTTTGGTTTTGTTTTTAAAAGCTTCGACGAGTACGTTGGAACTAGATGCTTGGGTTCCGTTAGTCAAAGGCGTATATCGTTTCTTCCATGTTGCAGGTTTATCCAATATCCATCTATATTGATTTTGCAAAGAAATAACCTCGTTTTCAGATATCAGCTGTTCGGCGTTACCGTGAACCGGTACAATTTGGAAATCTGTGCTTTTGGTCGAACTATCGTAAATGATCTGCACATCGTCCGTCTCGCTGCCCTGTAACGAATCATTGGACCACGAGAGATTATAATTCTGCCAGTCTGGTTCGTCGAATTGTTCTTGATCGGTGGAGTTGACTAATTGGTAATTTTGGTAAGCCGGCTCAGAGGTCGGTTGGGGTAAAGCTACGGCGCACGGGACGCCGTTGATATTGTACAAGAATTCGGTGGAGTTTGGATTAAACGTGGCGGAATTATTACACGGTATTAATTCGTCGCCTTGGTCTTGCTGGGACGCTGGAAATCTAATTCTAGCCGCGTTGATAACGGTAACCACGAACAAATGGTGAACTAAAGCACTACGCAATTTAGCACATCTTTTCGTAAAATCCATGTCTTCGGATGGGCTTAATTAGGATTAAAAACAAACGACGCGAATTACCCGGGCGATGTAACCAGTAAAACGGAATTCGCGAGCATATTACAAATTTTTCACCGGATCCGCATCATTCGTCGTCGCCGTGTACCATTGAATTCTCGGCGTTGCGAAAAATACCGCGGCTAGCACGCGCGGGAACGAAAGAACACGCGACCAAAGTTACGACAGAACCGGACGAGCGCGTTGTCGCACGCGCGGACACTACGAAAACCTCGTCGCCGCACGCTCAAGCTACAAAGAACATTTTCCCGAGCGTGTAACGTTGCTTTTCGAATAATGAAATTCTATAAGAAAGTAAACATTAAAAAGAAGCACGAAGATGTGAAATTAAAACGCGTAGACGGGGGCACCGCCAGCTGCACGGAGGTAAAGTGGAAGCCAGTGAGACTTCGTGTCGATTTTACCTTCACCGTGAACTTTCTCTCCGGTACCTTCCGGCGAGGAGACGTAGACGGTTGCCGTTCGTCGCTGCTGGACAGAAAAGTTGAAATCAGATGTGAAAAAATAAACGACCAAGACTACTTTTTATTTAGCGAGAAACATAGACGATACGTTGAAATATGTGAGCTATTGTGTACCCGTCTCCTATCAGATGACGTAATGGATAACTATAAGGTTTTCACTTTTTTCGGTGCGTTTTTTTTTCCGCTCCTCTTTTCCTTTCTTTTCGTCATTCCGTCTTCTTTCCCAAAACTCAACCGTATGCTGACAACGTAGAATATTATAGAATAAAAAATTAATTTTTTAACATACTCGCGATTTTCTATCGGTAAAACGCTTTCGTTATACAATAAAAGCGATTTTTATTCCCCTTCCTGTGATGTAATTTAATTACCTCTCGCTCCCGCCTTTATCGACGATGAACGTTGCACGCCTCTTATTGTGCATGAAAGATTGTTTTTTCTTCATCCAATGACCCATATTTAGCCGCACCTAGTCCAACTCGTCGAGTGAAAAAAGCAACCGTTTTAATTATTAAATAATAACTTTTCCTTCTGTCGTGTAATTTCACGTATATTTAATGAGTTAATAATTTGTTGCCGCCGCTAATACCTATTTACAAAGGTAATCGCTACCAAGGTACTTATTAAATCAGTAACATCGACGTATTCGGATACCGATGAATTTTTTTCCTCGTGTAGTTTACGACGCCTATGTGGCGCTTTTGATTTCTTATTTATGGGCTCGCGTTTCATACGTACGAAAAGTCGCTATCGGTTAATTACACTCGTCTCGATGTTGGACCGAGTTTCCATGCTTTTCAATATTCGTTTTATCGAGCTAGATGATGGTTTATTTGAAGCCACACGAGGGTGGTGCACCGTCTGCTGTCTGTCAAACATAGCTTGAGACTTTTTGACAGCGCAAAGTTAGGCAACAATTCATGCATGGTTACTCAAAATGTGCATTATATTACAAAGTAGGTAAATGTGTTATTACCTATCAACTCATCGAATTTCACTGGAAACGCATATCCTCATGCTGCAGTACACGTTACCAAGAGTTTTAAAAGGCAACTCGAAGTAAAGAAAAAAGAGAAATGTTCTGCTCCTAAAACCTTATCAATGAATTGACTGCAACCCAAATTCCTCCTTTGAATATTAATATAGTAATATGGAGAGATAAAAGCCATACTCTTAGCATTACGCATCAAGGGACCTGATAGAGGGCGCTATATCAGATGCGAATTGTACACTTGATGTGCACCAACAAGGCACCAACGTCCCTTTACTAGAGGTCGGATGGAAACGGAAAGTGCTGATTGGTACTAATTCAACACTCCTCTTTCCCCGCTAATCTCTGACGTCACGCAGCAAACCTGAAAACTCGTCGCAATGTACAATCTTACACGGTACTGCCCATTAAGTGCACACCAAGTGCACAATTCATAGTTGGCGCTGCGCTATCTATCAAAACCCTGATGGAACTACTCTATTATCTCTCCATATTACTATATTAATACTCAAAGAATTCCTCATGCTGCAGTACACCGCATTTACCATACTTTTTTGTGCTTTAGTGTTTCGACTATTTGGCCAGCATTTTCAGTTTGAACACATGTTGGGAAGTAATGAAATCGTGAAAATTGTCACGCTTTTTGCCTAACTTTGCGCTGTCAAAAAGTCTCAAGCTATATTTGACAGACATAGTAGTCGAGTGGAAGGAAATAATCGCTAGTCATAGTGTGTCTTCGTGTCTTCACCTCTGGCTTTTTGGAGTTCGTAGGAATATTTTATCGTTACCTGGGTTTGTAAATAAATCACGTAAAGGCGATAGGTTGTAGATCTAAAACGTATGTTTTACCTTCGGTGGAATTAATTAGGTGTTTCTTACGTGAAGTGTAATTTTTAGATGAATTTTGGAGCATAAATGAAGCTGCCAATTCTGTAATGAAATGAATTCCGATTCCACCAAGAATACAAACCAGAGAAATGAAAATGACCGCAATCCGTACAATGTTGACTTTATATTAAATTTTACTGTATTAAAAATTAAATTATACCTATTTTATTGATACCACTAAATACCGCGTAAACAATAACCGTTAGGTTGAAGTCTGTGATTAATGTAAGTAAATAAATTTTAAGCTGGGTGCTACTATTATACACGTAATAAGTGAACTTCGCTTTATAATATTAGCAAAGTTCAAAACTTAAAAACCCCAACTATTACAGCATAACTGATTTGGAAAGGGAGTGGGGAGGGGATCTTCAAATCTTTGCGTTTCAAACTATTTGTAATCATCTGGCAAATGTCCAACTTTTTGGCATGTATCATAGATGAAACATATATAGATAGCCCACCGTACGTTAAATTTTTATCACTCAAAAACTGAGTTGGAATCGTTTTTTCCTAATATCTTGGAAACAATTCAAGATATAGGGCTTGCAAATGACTCATTTTAAAGAGATTGGAATAGAGAATCATTTAATTTTTCTAAAGTTACTTTTGTCCGTTTACTTTTGCAGATAATTTCGAAAAACTATTTTTTTAATTTACTATGAATTATCTCAAAAAGTAAATCAATAACGATTGTTTTTTAATAGTGAAACACATTCAGAATTTTATGCTCTTTCGAATGAGGTACTTGTAAAGTTTCTATCTATATTCTTTCTTGAGATATTTGCAAAAAACCAAGCAATAAGTCTAATTTATTCTTAGTACTGGAGCTCATTCACAGAGAGCGCTCTAAAAAATGAATTAGTTTTATTAAAATAACTCGAGACTCACATCGATGGCAATAATATTTTAGTATTGAATCATGTATAAAATGTTAAGCTCTTTCGAATAAGCCATTTCCGAACACATTAACTCAATTTTTTGCCTAGATATTAATAAAAAACTTTCTGGCTCCTTTTTCAACATTTATGAGTGATAAATTCGATGTACCGGTGGGCTATCTATGTATGGTTAATCTATGCATGTATGTAAATTTCTTTCCAGCACGCTTAGCGTCGACGGATATTCATGAAATTCGCTCAAAATTTGGGGAGAGACTCTTCTTGAAAATGTGAAAAAAAAATTTTCTGTTTTTTCGATACACTTCAAAATAGCGTATCACTCAAATTTTGAGGATGGTTGCAGAAATGTTAATTAGCTCAAAATTGTTGTTATTTGATTTCATATAAAAAAGTGAGTCACGGACACCAAAATATCCAAATTTTAGCTTTCTAAGTGTATTTGGAGGGGAATTAGGGCAAAAAAACGCTTTTTGAGGAAGTTTTGAGTCATGGCATTTCTTGAATCTTCCATATCTCCTTACCAAATCAATCTAGAAAAGTCAAACTTTGCGTGTGTGATTAGTTAACGATCAAAATATGGCCTCTTAAATTTCGGTCAGAATGGATTCAAAATGGCGGATCATCAAAATTTGAGTAGAATGAGGAGTCTCAAATTAGTAAAAATGTAATTAATATAAACTCATGTAATTATTGGAGATAAGAAGTGTACTATATCCCAAATTAACCTTCACACATGATATGGGAGAGGAGAAGGAGGAGTTATTGACCTCCAAATGAGGTGAGGTACATGACGGGTCGAAAATTTTTATTATGGTGACATATGAAGTGACTCAATTGACTAACCTATTTTGATTTTATCTTTCCAAGTGTCTTTGGAGGGAAATTAGAGCAAAAATGGCTTTTAGAGGGGAAGAAAGGTCAAACTCTATATATGCAAGGGTAATTGATGACCAGAATATGACCTCTCAAACGTAGGTCATAATGGATCCAAAATGGCGGGTTGCAAAAATCTGAGGAGTCTCTAGAAGTTAAAATTTGAAAAATATGCATGCAAGAAATACTTTATTTGTTCTCAGTTTAACTTCATTAGTGGTTCTGAAAGGAATAGGGTAGGGGATTTCAGGCTTGGTATTGGATGTGACCTGTAGACACGAAGAGATTGCGCAGTGTCAAGTATTTCCAAACCTGAACAACACCTTACAAACTCAGCTCCAGTAACACGGAACGACTGCTTTCAAATAAATAAGTAAATAAAATAAATTACTTGGATACAATATGAATGTAATAAATACATAATGGAAATAAATCAGTGAAAACAGATTGGATAAATGAAATGAAATAAATAAATTAATTGATTTTTTCATTTATTAAATTTTATCATTTTATTACTTTATTAATTATTTATTTTATTTAATTACAATTTTACATTTTATATATTTCTTTTACCTATTTAAGTTTTTTAATTCAATGAATTAATTTTTCTATTTTAATTGTTTCATTTATTCATTTATTTATTTATTTACTTACTTATTTTATTTAATCTATTAATATTTTTTAATTTATTAAATTATTTATGTGTCTCTTTATTCATTTGAATTATTTACTTACCATTTTTTAATTAATTTATTTTATTTGATAAATTATTTAATATACTCATAATTATTGTGATAATTATATTTTATATTTTATTTTATGCATCTAATTTATTTTAATTATTTTATTAATTTCTTAATTTGTTTAGTTGATTTATTGAATTCATCTAATTTATTGTATTGTATTTATTTGTTTAGTTATTTATTTATTTGTTTGTTTTTGTTTGTTTGTTCGTTTGTTCGTTCGTTCGAGAGAGAGAGAGAGAAATTTCAAAACCGGATCAAAAAACATCTTTCAGCGCATCTTTCATGCATATTCTAATTGCCATAAAAATTTCTTATCATTTTACCTGCTTTAATTCAAGTTATTGTTGCAAATAAAAATTGCCTTCTGAAAACTTTGAACTTCGAATATACTTACTTCAAAAATTAATTCG
The DNA here is from genome assembly GCA_009761765.1 of Phenacoccus solenopsis. Lineage (NCBI taxonomy): Eukaryota > Metazoa > Arthropoda > Insecta > Hemiptera > Pseudococcidae > Phenacoccus > Phenacoccus solenopsis. The sequence goes on from CM019756.1 coordinate 7,178,043, forward strand.
CTCTGAAGCTCTACTCACTCTACCCACACTTCAAATTAAGAATAGACTTGTTCATGGAACAGCGTACAATACTACCATTTGAACCAGTTCCGAAACTTTTTATTTCAAACTCATTTTCTTTAAAAACTATGAACTTTTGAGAAAAATTTGTTCTACAACTGAAACTACCTTCGTCAAAGCTTCAGTTTTTCACGTGCATTTGGTGAGGATATATTACTTTTTCCTGTGATTTCCTATTTTTGCTCTAATTCTACTCCAAATTCATTTGTGAAGGTGAAATTTCAATACGTTAGTCACTTGGGTTCACTTTGTCATATACATCATACTCGAAAATTTTCAACATTTCCTTCACCCTCACTATACTTCGAGGGCAAATATTACTCCATCTCAGCTCCAATAACACGTGTGAAGGTGAATTTGAAATATAATGCATTTCTTTTCATTCTCAGTATTCATATGAGTCCAAATTCATCAAAATTGAGCTATTTGAAGTTCTTCAAGCTTTCCTCAAATTTTGACCAGTCTCCATTTGAGAGCCATTTTAATACAAATTCTAAGGCTCATTTATTCTGATCTGTACGTCTATAGCCATTCCAACTTACGAAGTTTCAGCTTTACCCTATCATGATCTTCCATCTGATATCCGGTTTTTGATCTAACTCTCTTCGTCGAATTTACTTAAGAAGCTAAAATGGTATTTGTTAGTAATTTAGGCTCACTTAATCCCATGACATCATCATAATTGAAAATTTTTGATCTTTCGATTACCTCAAATATATTTTTTCATTTTTTTAGTCATATTTTATCATGATGAAATTTTCAAAGATCTAAAAAACGCTTTTTCCTTCATTATTGTTTCGCTTATGAAACAACATTGATTTATTAGTAGGTAATTTGTAATTGTCCGGCCTCCTACTAAATGACTTAGGAGATGGCGCTAACAACTAGCGAAGCGATGAACTTGCGAATAATGACCTTGAGTGGTATACTGAATTATTTGCACGATGTTAAGTCCAGCATAAATTTCTCTTTTCACTTTAACCACTGCGGTTGGCGATAAATGAAACGACACGATATTATTTAAACGACCACAAATAGCGTAAAATTTTCTGAATCATTATTCACATATACGTAACGATCAGGTGATCTATAATAAGTGAGAGGTTTACAATCACCTATTGCTTTCTGCGAATACGTGGTAAACCTTTATTCTAGCTGTCGAAACCAAATTTTGCCGAGATGTAACCCTTCGATACTCTCTCCGACGACCGAAGCGACTATCTCAGAACTGGGAACTGCGTGGTGTAAATAATTGACGAATAGATTAAAATCATTTAAGAAACTTCGACACGAGACACGAAGTCGCTGATGCGATTGCGTCGCCGACATTATTTTGTCGTGGATCCGCCTTAATATTTTCACTTTCCGGTGACCGGTTTTATGGTTTACGATTTGTTGATAAATTTTTTAGAACGAATATATTCGGTACCCTAGTGGCCGGAAATTGTGATACAGTTATGTGAAAAAATTCCCCCCTCGCTGTTCGAAACGATGAAGTTAAAACTGAATTACTGGTAATTGAGAGGTCATGGTTTACTTTGCGACGTGAAGGTTTTGTTTATTCAGGCGATGGTGAATTTTTCCTAAGCGAAGTCAAAAACATGAAAAAAAACCTCAACATTATAGCAGTATATGCGTATTATTTATTTTCATAAATTTAACGAATCCTAATTTCACTTTCAAAACAATATTACAAACCTCAATATAGGAGGCAATTTTAGGAAATTTCTTTTATTTTTGCAAATAACAGGTACAAACTGGCTTAAAAAGATTCGGAGTGCTGACTTGACCTAGGGCACCGTATAATCAGTGCCTAGGAAAAGGAGGGACAGAGGGGTAAATTACTTCCGGGCTAGTCCCTAAAAGAAACAGCAAATACAAATTTTATGTATTAAAATTTTTAACAATTTTAATTATTTTTCATTTCAAATTTTCATTGGATTTCAAACAAATTGAAAAACATGGACCGAAATATTTTTTTGCTTTGATGCCAATTTTGGCTTTCATTTGCCCTGTACATAATGGCAAATATATCGCCCATGGTACCAAAACCATTCGTACCATTACTCCTCCTTCCAATTTCAAAATTTGTAAAAAAAAAATTCATTCTACGTAACATTTATTTGAGAAATCCAAATACCCTTGAACCTAAATCTACGTTCATTTATGATCATTGATGGCCGCGATACACGTGAAAAACCAAACTACACCTCCTTGAGTGCTGCCCGAATTGGAGTTCTAAAACATTGATTCCATGCCAAATTATTCAATTTTTATAAATAAATTAGCATTATGGAATTTAAGAAATCGCAGTATTCCAATATTTAAACTAATTCCATTTCTCACCTTACCCCATCTACCGTAGTACCTGCTCTACTTCATTCCCAACCTTATTCCTTTCATGTGAAATATTTTCGAACTCTAAAATTTTATTTAGAATATCTTTTCATTTATTTGTGGTTGAAGTAACCCGTACAGCAGATTTCAGCTTATGTCTTTTTTCTGAAAAGTTTTCTTGTATGTGCATACATACAAACTCTTTCTTGGACGACAGCGTTGAGATGAAAAAATTATATGACAAACAAGCTTGATTACTTCATTACCGCGGTAAAATTATTCTTCAAATTTTCATTCATTTATTTAATCTCTTCAGTTTCAAATAAATAATATCTCAGGTAATTTTATAACAAAACTGTAGGAACAGGAGCTGCAATGTTTGAAATCAATATTACTGAAATTAAGCAGGCAACAAGAAGATAAAATAAATACACGAATTTCAATTCAAAATAACAATAAACATTTATTATAAAATATGAATTTTTAAAACCACAAAATAATTCATCAACATTGGTGTTGATTAGAGAAAAAGTGATTAAATTACATTGATAAACTTGCAAAGAAATAATGTAATATTCATCGATACGAATTAAATATAGGATTTCTTGAAGGCACCACGGCGATGTTAAATATAATCATCGTAATCGTCGATGGTATATGCTGAATATTCGTCAAGCTGTGAAATACAAAAATTAAAAGTTGTTAGCAACGTCGAATGATACGAATTAACACTCAATGAATATCAGAAAATAAACTGAGCTCAACAGGTGGGACAATGAGCACGAGGAATATAACATTTGTCAATGTTTAACTATTTCTGAATCCAAGATTACGATTAACAGAGTAAATTTATTAATAATTTTAAAAATCGTCAAGGCTGTTAATATTTACTAAAATTATGTAGCAGAACTACGAAATACATACCAAATTTCCTTCGACTCGTATATTCACTTTCGATTTTCCTTTCGATTTCTTTCCTTTATCGGCCTTTAATTTTTCTGCTTTTACTTTTTCATTGAACATGTTATCCAAATTTAATTTTAATTTTTTTAATTCGGTTGCTGAAACTGAAAATAAAAAACTTATGCAACAAGTTGCGAAAATGGAAGATGAGAATACAGTGAACATGTGCTTACGAGTGGCCGATAAATCTCTAAATAATTCTTCGATAAAATTAGCAAAATGTTCTGATTCTTTAAACGATATAATTTTCCTACATAAGGCACCTTTGAAGGCCATAAATTCTTCTTTAGTTTTAGGATTTATTTTATCCACGCTTTCATCATCGGTTAAACCTATAATAATGAGTTATATATGAATATTTGGATACGTTATTGTTAAATATAAGGAAGGACACCAACCTAACATTTCCTTAGCTACTTCTAAATCAGCTTCTTCAATTAACTTCTGACGTCTAAGCTTCTCAGCTTGTATTTGTTCCGGTGTCATGTTTGCAAAATCAACATCATCGTTAATTTCGGCACGTTTAGATCTCGCCCTTCTTTCCATTTCTCGTCTCTACAAAAATTCCACTAATTAGTCTATGGGTAGTAACACGTTGATGAAATAAGTCTCATACGAACCTCTCGTTCTTCTATTTTCTCTTCTAGCCTAGATTTGGGTTTTTTAGACTGGGCGCTCTGTTTTTTAGGCTGTTCTTCCCTTTTCTTTTCCTCCTCATCGTCTTCCCAGCTATCCTATAAAGAAATTCAAATGATTGCGAAATGTTACGTCGGGACGATGTAATTGAAATATTTCGAATTGGTAATTTACCTTGACATTTTCTTCTTCGTCTTCACCATCCCATTTGTTAATGGTTACTATGGTAGGAATCACCGACGGTGGTTCATTTATCTCGAAATCTGAAGATATAATATTTCAGTTCTCAATAATAGCATGTATTCGTGGATAAAATGAGCAAATGACGAATGTAATATGTGCAATACGTTTGCGTGGATGTTTTCTTACCTGCTTCCATTGTGCGAGTATTTGTTACGATAAGAGCATGTAATTAAATGGGAAACTACTAACTTTATGTGAAACACGAATGCACAAATGCATAAGAATAAATTCACTAAAATGTTATTTATTCAGATGAAATTTTCATCAGAAATGTTCGTGAAATCCAGAAAATGCGATGTGACGTCATAAGTGTCGTTCAAGGTTTGAGTTTGCTAGGTAGGGATGTAGTAATGAGTAGCAATAACGACGTTGGATCGAAATTACGTTTGCGCTCATTTACTATAGGTGGTGTTGTTTGTGTTGTGATTGGATAATGATACGATGATGTAGTGAAGCAACGCCTGAAGACATTTCACGTGCAATTTTGAATTTTGAGCGTAATTTCGACAGATTTAGACATGTTTTACGAAGCGTACCACGGATGATTCATTAGATCATCATCGATTTGGCGACATAAATCTAATTTTTCGCGATGTTTTTTTTTCAGTCAGTCAATTCTGTTACTTTTATTTTATTTTTGTGTTGATTACTAATCTGTTATCGATTTGATATAACTATAAATTATGGGGATATAATATTTGTAACGGGAAATAATATGGGAATGAAAACTGGCATTAAGAAGTAGAATACAATTACATTTCGAACGTGAGATCATCTAACTATCTGAAGAGAATTTTTGCAATTCTGTAAGCAGGTATGCCGCATTACTCAAGCTGAATTTTTAATTGGGGCTTGTGCACAGTTGAATCATTAAATGTAATATTGCAAAGTAAACATCATTAAATGTAATATTGCAAAGTAAACTTTTTAACCACACAAGACAAATCCATTATCGAGTCAAAATCCTCTATATTATGCTTCACAAAAACATTCAAAAGATTCAATTTCAAATATGTATTACTTTTTATCCACAAGAATTGAAAAAGCCAATATTATTAAAATTTTAGCTGTTTGAGGGTGCTTAAGTTTAGGTACCTCAGATTTTGACCATCCGCCATTTTAGATATTTGGTGAGGATATATGCGAGATTTATGAAGTTTCTCATCATAATTCTCCCACTCCTCTTGTGTCTACTGCAGAGGCTAAAAATGAGATATCTTAATGAATTGGGCTCATCATAATCAAAAATTTTCTACTTTTTTTCACGTCACAAAATTTTATGACAATAGCACCTCTATTGGCCTACAGCGTACTTCTCGATGCTAAAAATCACATGAGTCGCTTTGATCAAATCTGTGCCATTTGAAGACTTCTTAAAGGCTCAAACCCAGTGACTGTGGGGGGAATCAAGTACCTTCGCTTCTACCTCCAACATCACAGCCGGAGATTGGAGGCACCTTTACCTCCAATTTATTTGAAATGCCATCACTTCATCCACAGGTAGCTCCACAAATGAAGGTGGCTCTGGAGCCACTTCTGAATGTGACATAAAATGCTGTCTTTTCAAATTTCATTTTGAAAAATTATGAAAAATATCCAAATCGATGTGAATGCATAAATATCATTGAAAATGAGGGAAAAACTCGCATCCACCTTCGAAACTACTTCCAAACACTGCCTTCATCTTTTTGAAAATTTATGACTTTACTATTCACATCGGTAGTTCTTTTTCTACGCCTTCTATCGTGGATGAATGTCATTATTCATCTATGCTTCCCCATATTTTATAAAAATATGGTCAAAAATCAACGTGCCGTGTTTCTCTCACTTCAATACTGAAAGGAAAAACTGATAACATTTTTCACAATAATTTGTAAAAATGAAAAAAATAAAATCGCAAGGCATAGGCATGAGGTCAAAAATAGTACCTACTTTTCTTTTGAACTGATGTAAGAGCAAAATAACTCGCCTCTGACTATCAAATTATGTACTGCGAAACAAAATCCACCTCAACATCGGCACAGTAGTTTAATAAATCAAGAAAAAGAATTGGAAAGCATTTTTAAACGTATGGAAAAATCCACTCTTCGTTGAACCCATGCTCAACTCGTTTAACCGTATAACCGGACTGAATGTTTTATAACTGATATAAAGTACTTCTGTACCACTGTCAATCTTTTCACTCTCTCTTTCTATTCGATAATCAAAGACGCAACTCATACATTGGTTGGAATGGCGCCAAGAATCTATGTATATAACGTGCTCATCGTGTTCTATCAAAATGCCGTTCAATTTTTCCTCCAAACTTGTCTATAATTAAATGAAAGTTTCGATAAATACTTCTCGAAAATTATCTCCGCCCAACTTGATGCAATGATTCGCAATCTCGTAAAATTTATAGTCTTATTTACTAGTGGCCATCGAATTTGAAAATGAAAATATCCTACAGATATATTACAAATACGCGGTTGCTGAAAACAACATCATATGATTTGAGAGGAAATTTCACATCAGAGTATTTGTCGTAAGCTTCGAATTATTACGAATATCGGTTCAAAAAAAAAAAGTGATTCGAAAAGTTTCAAAATTCATACCTAATTTAATATGTCACTCGTTCAGTCATTTTGAAAAATATTGTAAGTAAACTCCAAAAAAAATTCTCATGTATTGCTATTTAGGTAGATTAATCGCCATAACGAAAGTCCTTCTATACGTTAGCTGCGGCTATGTGAAGGTGATTTTCGTTTGTGTTAATTATCGGGGGATCGAATTAACCTATCTATGTACGTATTTACGAGTAGGTTAACCTATTGTAAAATAACTGATGTGTGATTTCAGTAATTATGACCATGAGTCCGGATCAGCAATGGATTTCGACTGTGTCAATGAATCGATTTTACGATCATTGTTATTTGATCGAATGCGCTTATCATATAATAAGCAGATATTGCTGCTCGTTTACTAATTTACTCACTCACGACGATGGTAGTATCCCGTATTATTTGGTGCAAAAAGTTAAAATCGCCGTTGAATACGGGAAAATATTACTGAACACGAGGTAAGTATAGTTGGGTTTGAGTTGCATTGCGGGGACAAAATGGAATCTCTAACACGATGCGTTTCCGCAGGTACAGACCGTTTCAGCACCACTTACGAGGCTTAGGTGCTTACGACTACATCGACCAGCACCAATACGAAGGTCTATGCGTTCATTGGAATACGATCAAGGCCGAAACTCAGGTAGTGGAAATGTTTTTCAATCAAATTAGCTTACTAATTTATCCGGTCGTTTCGGCCTCCTCGTTGCCGTTCATGGAATCCAAAGAGAACGAAGAGGTATCCGCGTTGACCAAAATCAACGCCATCATTCATAATCTAATCAATCAAAACGAAAACAATCAAAATTCCAAAACCAACGACAAATCCAAACGTATCGCGCCCAAACGTCCGAAATACTTTAACGAAGAAGAGCTCGGCGTATTCATCGTCAATAACATCATCGAGCCTCTATTCGACGACGAAGACGAGCCGAAAAGTTCTCAAAAAAAGTCCATTATCGGGCAACCTCCTAACGACTCGCACAAAGAGCCTAAATACGATTATTCGCCGCGGTACGACCGATACGGACATTCGTGTAAGAAAACCGACACCCATCGATTCGAGAATTTTCAAATTAACTTCGACCAAGTCCAAGTACTTAGTAATAACGTGTTCGTAAATGGTAAACCGGACAACACGAACGAAAAAGTCAACGATTTTTATAACCTCAGTAACGATATTCTATTTAAATTCAACGACGACGACGTCCTCGTAAACTGCGCTCGTTACAATTCGCAGTTAAAGTTCGCCAATCGAATTTACAACATCGACAACGCCTACCGCATGTACGACGGTAAAGGCGACTCCATCTCATCCCCAGATAAAAAGTTCGCTAAATACGACGCGAAAAATTTAAAAGACGCCAAGTTCGCAAAGAAGAATCACGATCGCGGTAAATTTCCGTACGGTAGTTACGAATTTATTAATAAAAAATTCGCCGATGCGTATCAAGGTAAAAATTTCGTCAGGGTTGAATAAACGATGAAAAAGACTGTTTGTGTACGAGTACGAAATTCATCGTCAGTGGACGACGCATTGTGATATAATCGCTTTAAGTTTCAATTTGTTTTCACATGTTTTCTTTTTTTCACTAAGTTTTTTCTCTATATAATTTTCGGGATTTTTTTTTAATCTTGTTTATCTACTATGGTGTGTTCGTGTTGACCGAGAATTATGTCAAATTTCAATTATCTACATTCCGTTGAAATAAATGTTTTAAATTTTGTTCATCAATTTGACGCCGATTTGTAAACAAAGTTTTCATTTTGTAAGGTCCCAACAAATGTTTTTCATTTTTTACTTTATGATTGTGATGAATTTGTCAAATTGGATATCATCCTCAATAACGATAGAATGAACTGAATTCAGAAGAGAAGTGATACCACCTCATGTTACCATCTACGTCATCAGAATCTTAGAGCAAAAGGAGAAGCAAAGCTTGTGAGAAAATTTTATCCGTTGCTCTATTCTGGGAAAAGATCAGCTGTTGAGTTTAAATATGTCTAAAAATTTTACGAACTCGGTATTCTGACTTAATTAAAAAATTTACTATGCAATGTGTTTCACCTCAGTATGAACCCCTTCATACCACATGTAAGGTTACTCATTTGATCACCATGCATGATAGTTTGCTTGCCCTAGATGTTGAAGGAGTCGAGATACAGAATTTTGAAAAATATTTTTTACTTTCATAATGACTGATTTCAAAAACATTTATTCCATCATGTTAGTGTGCTAAAGCGTAGAGTATACATTGAGGTACTAGTGACAAGAAACATGTAACAGTGGAGGGGATAGATATTGATAAATGACAAAAATGTGGAACAAATTATGGAAAAAAATAACGATTTTTAGTTGAGTTTTAAACTTAATAACGATAGCTATTACAGCCTACCTGATTTGGAAAGGCATGGTCGGGGAGGGTGTGGTCTTCAAATCATTGTGTTTCATACCATTTGTAATCATATGCCAAATGTCCAATTTTTTGGTACATATTTTTTACATACGCGTAGCGCCGGCGAGAATTCATAAAATTCGCTCAAAACTTGGTGAGAGAGTCTTCTTAAAAATCTAACCAAGATACTTTATTGTTTTTTTTTGAAAAAATTCAAAATGGTGGATCACTCAAATTTTGAGGAGGACAGGAGAAAAAGCCAATTGCTCAAATTTTTCATTTTTCATTTCATATGAAAGAGCTGGTCACGGACACCAACATATCCAAATTTCAGCTTTCTAAGTATATTTCGAGGAGAGTTAGAGCTAAAACGGCTTTTTGAGGAAGCTTCAAGTCATGAAATTTCTTTAATCTTCCATATCTCGCCACCAATTGAACTTGGAAAGGTCAAATTTTGTGTTTGAAGTTTGACAGTGACCAGAATATGACCTCTTGAATTTGAATCAAAATAGATCCAAAATGGCAGATTATCAAAATTTGAGTAGAGCTTGAGGAGCGCCAAGTTGGTAAAAATGTAATTTATATGAACTCATATGAATATTGGAGATAAAAAGTATACTATATTCCCAATCCACTTCCATATGCTGTTAAGGGAGGGGGCGGGTGGAGGAAGGTTTATCGAACTTGAAATGTGGAAGGGATACAGGAGAGGTTGGTAATTTTTTATTGCGATGTCATATCATATGATAAAATGAGCACAAGTGACTAACTTATTCTGATTTTAGTTTCTCAAGTGAATTTGGAGAGGAGTTAGAGCAAAAAACGGTTTTTGGAGGGTAAATCATCGCAGGAAATTTCATGAACCATCCATACCTCGTCTCCTAATCGGCCTAGAAAGGTCAAACTTCGTGTGTAGAATTAGTTAATGACCAGAATATGACCTCTTCAATTTGGGTCAAAATGTTTCCAAAATGCTGGATCATAAAAATTCGAAGATAATTTGAGAAGCCTCAAATAGTTATAATTTGAAAAATTTGTGTTCATATGATTATTTCATGACAAGAAATACTACTTTTCTTCCACATTCAACTTCTTGAGTGGTTTTGGAAGGGATAGGCTAGTGGTTTTCAGACTGGTGGTTGTGTCCTTTAGTCATAAATGGTGTAGCAAAGTTATTACCAAACCAGAACAATCCCCAGTTAAAAACTCAGCTCCACTAATGCAGCATGGCTGCTTACATTTTTTTAAAAATATTTTTTGTAGATAACATTAAAAAATATTCTATTAACCTCTCGTTTGGAAAAATTTCATATACCACCACTCCAGGCTTATGACCAGGAGAGGCTAGAGGAGGGCTAGATCGCCTCTAGAAAAATTTGAGCCCGCTCAGTGAAATTTTGTATATTCAATAGAAAAGTACCAACACACCAAAAAAAGAAGGCAAAGCTTTCTTTAAGATTTGATGAGCTCACTTAAATGATGGGGCGATGATGGGCCTGATAAACCTCCCATCCCTAACCATATGCCTTATAGGTGGATCCCTTTTAGGAGCTTTGGGTTAATCTTGAAGTCAATATGTATTTGTTACTAATTGTTTCATAGAATCTTTCATTGGAATTTTATGTCTCAAAATCCAAGCTAGATAGAAGTATGTAGTTGGCGTTAAAATACTGAGTACCTAAACTAGCATTATTAACAAAAAAGTGGGTACAATGGAAGGAGTGGTTGAAGAGAAATAATGGTAAAATTGTAACAAATGATGAAAGAATATTGCATTTTTTCGTATTCCTTTGAAGATACATACATAACTTTGAAAAATGTTCTATTCATATGTCATGTTTTGATCATTTTTTGTCTACTATCACTTTTCTCCTCCCCACATTTTTTAGTTTCATCCTTTTTGAGTAGCTCTAAAGAAAGAAAATCGTAATTTTTTGTTACTGATTTTTTGTTGTTTTTTTTTATTATCTATGTTCTGATGAGAAAAAAAAATTTACCTAGGTAATATCTGGTGAAAAAAAAGGAGTGCAATACTGGTTTCTTACACTTTTTCATTATTTTTTCCTATCTAATTTCTCCAGTTCTCAGTTTTTTTGCATTATTTACCACATTTATGATACAAATTTTAAGACCAACTACACATTCGTCCTTAACTTAAATTTCGAGGTAAAATTTGTGAAAAAAAATCGGAGACAAAAATAATTTTTTTCGATTTTTAGAACAATAAAGAGGGCATCCCTCCAGAGTATGTGGTGTAGGATGGAGTGGATGTCTATAAAATATTTTCAAAACATATGGGTGATGCTCTATTTGTCAAATTTATTTTCAAAAAATATTTTTAAAT